>JAAFCF010006596.1:30271078-30296204 GCA_013389785.1 Helicorthomorpha holstii | reverse complement strand
CTAAATTTGTTCAACTTGTCAGTTTGATTAGAGTAACATGGTTTTGTGCTTTTCTTCTTATCACACAAGTAATATGTATCCTTCTTCGAATCGTCATTCGAGCCACCAAAGTTATGGTCTGCCATCGTACGGATACCCCGGTCAGCAGGCTACTCAGTATGGACATCCAACTAACATGTCTGAAATGGGTTGTGTTACCCAATATCCCATGACTGGTTTAGGAAATATTAGCGATAGTATTCAACATGCAGCGAGCCAAGGTATAACTATGGCACCAGCTTGGTCTTCTTATATGCCTTCTTGTTCTAGAGGAACCATGTTTGACGATTGGCCCAATGGTCATACACAAGGGCAACAATCGCCAATGTCAACGAGTCCTTGCGCGCATGTTCCATTTTCGGTATCTTCGGCAGTATCGCATCATTCAGCGGCCTCATCGCCAAGTTGTAATTTTGGCGGGTGGACTGAACGGAAACCGAATTTACCAACAAATTTATCAGGGACCATTACACCAAGTCCAACACCATTAGGCTCATCTAGCGCGGTAGTAATACATCATAGTTTGCACGGGAATAACTCTGTTAATAATACCAACTCGGACCCACTTAATAATAGTGCTAACAATACTAATAACAGTACTAACGGTAGTACTGGTAGTGGACATGGTACAGGTTCTTCCGGTGTCAATTCGGCATCGGGTAATTCTGACCAAGAGTATTCAAGTCAGGTACACGTTCAAGATTTAACCCATGCTAGTGGACATCATTCACCGGATTCAGGACTAACGGTATCCAGTGATGGTGTCAGCAGTTCTGATTCACCTCAGCACATTCCAGTAGCCACTGTACATGCTTTACAACATCACCATAATCATCATCATCACCTTCATTCAAATTTGCATCAACCAGGACCAACTGTCACGAGGCCTTTGCCAGCCAGAAGTCCTTATGAATGGATGAAACCGACCAAACCGTCATATCAAAGTCAGCCGCAACCTGGTATGTCAAAATTTATTCTCAGAAATTAAAAAATGTTTCTTATCTATGTGACGTCAGTTTACTAACAAAATAACGTTAAGCTAGGTAAATACACAAAAAATATAAGAGATAAAAGCATATGTGTGTTTAGGCGTCCTTGTTTATTAATTTACCGACTATGGCTTAATATAAGACTTTTAGAAATTTAGCGCTTGCATTGCTAGGAAACGATTTTGCTAACAAAATACACAAAAATTATAATGTAATCGTTGCGATCATAGTTTTAAGTTGATAGTAAAATTACAAACGATTTGGCAGATAAAACAGTCAAAAATATTTAATTACAATAAATTATGCCATTAAGTTATAAGTCAGCTGCAGAAATCCGTCAAAATATTTTTAAAAACGGTTTAATTATGGTTGAATAGGTGACACTACCTCATCAAGTTACTAATTAAGTTATTGAATATGATTTCTTTATTATTTTATTAGTATGTACCTCAATTGACCGTTATCATAAACTTATTGACTGATTGCTTTTTTTTTTAGCTGGAATAAGTAATTGTAGTAGTTGTTCATTTTTATGTGTACCCGTAAAAAGTTTTTATTTCTTCTTTTTATGATATTAGTAACGTCTTAGCATCAATATACGATCTACAGGTAGTTACTTATATTGTGACGTAGTGACTTCTTGTGTAACTACGCAATTAATAAACAAACATTGAAGACTATAAATCCTTTAAAGCAATTTTGTTCAATAACATTATTGAATTGTGGTTTCAATTATTTACAGTTAAATGCTGTTTAACATTTAGCTTAGAGTTGGCAATTTTAAACATTAACATTCAAATGTAAACACTTAAGGAAATTAGTCATTTTTGTTTCTCGTGGACATTTAATCCCCTAACGAGGAAGAAAACGAACGGAAGTTTTAATGTTAAATCTGGAAATTTTACATGGTAGTAACTTGCTGTAGCTAACCTTTACTTATCAATAATAAAAACTACCTATAACCTATGAATAAGGAAGTTGGCATTTTGACATTTAAATATTTTTACTTTGTCAACTAAAAACGGATCACAATGCAATATAAGTTTTGTTTTAAATAGAATTGGCATGGAATAAGTGACACGACACTAAGTTAGGACTCAATGCACTGTTCAGCTCCCATTGATTTTCCTATTGAAATAAAAATAAAAATGATGCTGCGTTTATGTCTCGGGAGACCCTCAAATCATTCAATAACAACAATAAACTCTTGACAGTTACGGTGACGGGAGATTAAAGATTATGTTACGATGTTAGGAAGAGTAACACTAGATCTTCATACACACAATTTCTAGCAGTAATTTGTCTTTTATCACTATTCAACAATCCACCCATTGTATGTTTTACTGTGTTAAAGATAAACACCAACAGAGCCGCTGTTAAACGCTGTTTCTGTATATTATTATTTTTATGTTGTTGTTTATGTACAAAAACATGACAGTTGCATGTCCAATAATTGACGAATATATGTGACTGTGACATGTAATGTATTTACCCAATTTTTTAAAAAAATTCCTTATCTGCATTAACAAATTTGAAAAATTCTTGAAATTCTAAAGAAAAGTAATTTAATGATTTTAACTTTTGTTATAGACGCTGTTTCAATTCATCCAAGTGAACGTTACTTTACAAGTAAGCACAAAATTTTAGTTATTAAATAATATGGAGGAAATCTGGTAGGAAATATAATTTTGGATTTATTATGTGTTTCACGACATTTTGATTATTTTAATTAAGCTTAAATGCAGTGCGTATTATTTTATTTGACCAGAAATTTCAAATTATAGTCTTGATTGAACAATTGTAAATTTATTGAAAAAAGTACTTTTCAATTAGTCTTGGTTAAAAATGCAATGCAGCTTATTATGTGAAACTGGAGCTGTTTAGAGCACAACCTGGCGGTTCTGTTGTTGTTACGTAAGAGCTACTGTACATTTAGTTATTTGCTAGTTTAGTTTCATGTGGAAAAATAATTATTAAATCAATTTACTACATGAAGTTTAAAAGTGACAAATTATCCATTTTAGTGTAAAACGATACTGTAATTAGTCGCTTTTCTTGAATTAGGGCTCTATTGGTTTCTGAGAAATGTACCTTTACCTCTTTGACCTGGTAAATTTTCCCTTACTGCCTTTTGGCTTCTTTCCCTTCTCGATCTACTTTTTCTTTTTGTTACAAAAAATACCTTTATTGCGGCAATTAAAACGTGAGTTTCTAAGTACAGTATGTTTTTGAGGGCATCTTCAATGACATTATGTAGATAGAGAAGTATCTATTTTAACTCCACCTACATTTTTACGAGTATTGCTAATGTCTTCAACTGAGACGACTATTGTCTCGGGTTGTAATCCTTATATCTCACTTTTGTCCTTGTTGGTATCAAACGATGCCGCTTAAGCCCATTAAAGGAATAGACCTTTTTTTCTAAGTCGTTCTAGCTTTTTGTTAACCTCCACTCTATTTTATCAAAAGGGCCATATACTGGTCACACGCTTTGCTGTTCTTTAAATCGCCGACGTTTTACAACCTTAATTAACATGCGTCTTGAATATTTGGAAATTTTGTCATTAAACTACAAATGTAGCTTACTAGTAACTAATCACTAAAGACGTCATTTACATACGGTATTACAAACTTGTATATACTTGACACGCGTCGAATATTATTTTTTGACGCCATAATGTCATTGCAAGTGATGTAAGCATTTTCTTGAATTTTAATGAAGCCCATAGTATGTATTTTAAATGCTCAGCGTGAATTGTGATTTAACACTGCTACTTTAGCAAATAGCAAAAAAACGCCAACTAGTTCAGGGTCGGAATTGAGTTAAAACTTTTTTTTAATTTGAATATGAAATGAATTTGTAGGCGGTTTGACAATGGCTTTTCTTTTTGCGAAGAATATTTTAATCGGTTAATATTGACAATACTTGAGCTGATTGAATCTTAGATGGTTGCTATCGTACATGCAATTTACTTTGACATGGTGGTGATTTATATTTGACAACTTGATTATTGACAATAGACACGGTGATACTTCTTATACATACTCTAAAGTGATAGTCGAAATTTAAATATCATTTTAGTACCAGCCAGTCTGGAATTTCCCAGCTAGAAAAAGCAGCCATTACCAGTACTAGAACTTTAATTGTCGTATCAGACAGTTTATTCATAGGCAAAATAAAATTATCACCTAGTGCCCTACAATGTTAGTGAAATTAATGGCATGACAGTAATAAAACGATTGAAATGTGTACAGAATTTTAAATTATTTTAACTTATTTGCAATTGAACAGTATACCTTATGTTATTACGACAATTTGCATGAATACCAACTACCAATGTACCAAACCTAGTACATTACAACAATAAAATGTACATTTTGTATATTATATTTTTGCAGAACATTGTACAATTTATGTTATGCAAATTGTTGTGGCTAAAATTGAAAATTAAATCTTCAAAACTTTAGGTCGAAACTATTTCTTTATTTTATTTTTATCGGTTTAACGGTCGAAAATTTAAAATGTATTTTGTTTTTATAAGTATTGTGTAGTAATTTAACAACTAAATACGAACTTGGAATAGTTTTTGTTTGCAAATTGTCATGCATCTGTAAGTGGATGCAAATTTAAACAGTTTTATAAGGTATATAATACATTGATGTGCTAAATTGCAGGCATTCATATGTGTAATTTAACAAACTTTGTGAATAAAGTTATAAAAGGTGAGAGCTATAAGTTCATTCAGGTCTGGTGCTCCAGTTTATATTATCATTAAATTGCTGGTAATTATGCTCTAGAATAGATGATGTATTACGGTTCTTCTAAGATTGTATTGGGTTTAATACGGGACAAATAATTTTTGAAAATAATATGTACACAGCTGGTATTTTGGTATATGCACACTACAGTTTAGTACTTTATTTATTTTTTTTTGGGTTGTTTTAACTGGAACTAGATCTACACAGAAGGTGCCCGTTTGTTAATAACAAAAGTTAGTTTCAGTTTATTACTTGAGCGTTTTATGGGCATCAAGTACAATTCGACCAAGTAAAAGTTTTATATAACTTTTATTATAAGCTTAGAATCTAGAGAATTACACCACGGTATTTTAATTTTTTGACGTGTCTCTTATCACTTCTGTTTTTATTATTTTGGCTTTTACATCAGTCAATGCGTGTAATGCCATTGTTTTGTTTGTTATTAATATATCTAAAAGCAAAACGGTGGTTTATGTATTTATTCAGCCGTGCATGTAAATTATGCATGAAATTTTGTTGGCGTCAAGGACACAGAGATAGATAAATACAAAAATGGCAGCTGACCAAAGTGCACAGACCTTTAGCGTTTAATCATGGAGTACCATGTACAATGTATATAGAGTTGGCTTATACGCAGTACTATAACGTTATGTTACATATTGGTTATGTCTCCCAATGCAGCATAAATACAGTACGCAGTGTAACTTAGCTTTCATCATATAAAAGTCTTTCATTTTGATGGCTTTTGCAATGTGCATTGCGTTATACACTTTGTAGCTGTTTATATATTATGCATATGGAAGTCAGTTGTGCATATTAATCATCTCATCTAGTTATATAGCTGTAGTGGCCATTTCGTTTATACCCGTTCAAACTTATTGGCAACCAAAACTCGTACCAAAATATTATTTGGCGCCAGATTTTATGTTGGCTACAATCATGCAAGCGTACCAACTTGGCAATGTAACAAAAATACTTTACAACACAAACTTATTAAAACTTGTGCTTAAACTTACTACATGACAAGATAAATTGAATCGATCAAATGTGCCCCGAATGTTTAATATTATAATTTAGATAACATAATTATTAGATTATTTAGATAGTAATTTAAATATATTAACGGTTAAAATAGGAGAATAAGGTTACAAATTTTAGTGTTTTATTAAATTTTGGTAGTTTTAGTATTAAAAGAAAGCATTAACTATTCAATTGTAACATTTGGTTACTAAACTACTGTATATTTTATTGATTATCTAAAAGTAAATTAATATTTCTAATATAGATGATGTAATTGAATGTTGTACTTTTATTAATCTGACATCATAGTTATCGAAAACTTAGTATTGTATTTTGCTCATGTTTATTTGTTTATTTTTGCATTTATTTTATTATAATTGGCTGACATTTTTGTATACAATTATATAGCGCTAGTAAATTGTTATGTTGGCTTATGTTGAGTTGAATGATTGATTTTATTGATTTTTTATGGCGCAGGGGGATAAGTAAATTTGTGGACAAAAGCATTAAGCAATGTGTAGCATTTTCGATTGACCTATAAATCGTTATTTGCCACTTCATTTTGGACACTAAACTAAGACGTCAAATTGACACTAACACTACCGATACCATTTCCGTCAACTGTATACAAGATTCAGCGTAGAAGGTCGTAGCTACAGTTACACCTGTATGCAGGTAGTAAGGGCCGTTATTTTTAGGCTTAAACCGGTTTTAGGCCGTTCAGAATTGCGCAAAACAGAAAATTAGTTCTTGTCATATTAGAAATTGTAAACTGTCTTTTTATTTAATTTATGATTGAGCCGTGTTAATGGTAACGGTCGGTATTTGAACAATTGACGATGATGGCCTTTGGGTTTCCGATGTTGGTGCCGACCAGACATTTGAAATCTGTGCCGACAGTCTATCGTGTCCCAATGGAATCGGGTCTCTTTTGGTACCAAAAATGATCATTAATTTTAATCATGTGAAGATCTTGTCTGAGGAATTCCTGAAACTGTGATGAAAAATTTAAATATATTTTTATAACCAATACAATTTGATAATTTTTAACTAATGATAAAATGAGCAGTTCATTGTTCTATTATTATTTTCCCCCAAAGTAATTTGTCAGTTAACCAGTGTGTTTATTTATATATTTGGTTATTTATGAGGTAGAAAAACTCGTTTTCATTTGGCAATTAGCTATTAGTGTCCGGTGACGAGTTGTTTGGCCGTTAGTTGAAGTTGTTAATTGTCGTTCGTCTAATAGCTATAACAGATAGAGTTACCTGGGTTTTTTTAATTTTGCCTCTTCGTCTTTTATTTTCGTACTTTTACAAGGTAAAAATCGGATGCCGGTGCCATCACTTTTGATATTTTTGTTTTTTGTCGGTAAATTCTTCAAAAAAAAAAAGGGGGGAAAAAAGTTTTAAGTGTGGGTGTATTGGTGGAGAAAAACAACTGGTCAGAGTGTCTCGTTTACTTTCGAGATGTCTTTTTTTTTAGTTAGGAGCCAAAGGTGTCTTTGGAGAGGTGTCTTCTTCGTTTGCCCTCACTCTGTTCCCCTTAGCTCTAATCGAATTGTACTTGTGAGAACTGAAAACAAAGTAGGGACATGGAAAATACGTTTTAGGACATGTAATTGTATTGTTCCCTTAAGAGGTCGTTTTCATTAGCTGCTGTTGCTGCTGTGGTATCAGTGTACACATATTTTTCGTTCAAGCTGTGTATGCTGTATTCGTATTATGTATTGCTTGCATAGTGAGTTATAATAGGGCCATATGTCGGTTCAAACGCCCTTATACAGCAGCTAGAAGGACCCTCTGGAGTATCAAAATGAATAATAGTACTAACAACAATAACAAATGTCTTAACTGAATAGGCGGATCCAATGTGACATACAAATTGCTGGCTTGTTTTGCGCACTCAATATATAAGTAAGGGGAGACGATGAAAAATGAATAAAAACCGGAGGAGGAGCAGAAAAGGGGAGAATGACTAAGGGCTAAAATAAATGCACTTTATTTCTCACCTGTATATAGTATGTCTATGTAACAAATGTTTATGTTTTATTTTGCCCACTTTTGACACCCAGTGTTTTTTTCCTGTATGTGTTTGCTCGCAGGGAAAGGAAAAAGGATACAAAAAAAAAGTCATTTTGACTTTGACTTGTGTCACTTAACTAGTCGTTTAACATTTAACAAATGTCTGGAATGGCAAAAGACGGTTTTAGGAAAAATTATTAACATTTAACGCTAAATTAAAAGGTTTTTGACACTTGTAAAACCACATTTTGTTTTAGTCCTTTTCTAACGTAACTGGTAATTATTAAAATTAATCTACAGTTGAGGTTAAATTTCTAATATTATTTTCAAAATTATTATTAATTAGTTTTAATCATTTATATCAAGTTTTCAGAATTTAATTGGTAGTGAAGGGGTATTTTTTCTTAAGTTTTTGATCTTATAATTTTATAGCTATGTTTTGGTTATCTTTGTTTTTATTAATGTATTGATTTTTGATCATTTTTAATATGTGTAATTTATAGAAACAATGAACAGTTTGCATTGAAATTTTTTTACAATATCTTGGTTAGTTGGCCCATTTCAGAAAGGCTTATTTGGTTGTTGTTGAAGGGGCCTTTAGTAAGAATGGGTGTTTCTCAAATTCTGACGTCAATTATTAAATTTAAGTTCACATTTAATATTTGGCCTTGCCGCAATTATTTTCATATTTAAACTTGAAAGAAATATTTAATATCTATATACATTACCGTCGCTAGCTCGAATACTTTTATTGTTATTTGTTTCTCTCGTATAACAGCTTTAGCTAACACAATAAAGGCAGCTAGTGTAATAAATTTTTACACATTGTTATTTTTAGGATTTATTGCGTTTTCTGTTTACACTTGCTCGATTAAATTACAATTTGTCCAAATTACAAACATTTTTGAGACAATTTTTATATGTGAAACATTACTATACAGCCATACGAAAGTTTCGTGAGCGGCGTCACTTCCTTTTTTTTCAAATTTATTTTCAACATTTCTCTGGGTTATTCTGTCTTTTTATTTATGAGCAAGTTACATTACATCTTTATTTATCTTGATTTCAGACTATCCCACTGTAAGATACCTTATTGAAGGTTTAAATTACGAACCACATTTTGTACTTTTTAATAAATAAAGCAATATTTTATTGAATCTTTAGATAGGGGTCTTTTAAGCTGTTTTGGTTTGAGTTATGAGACCCATTGAAGGGGCACAACAGTGCTTTTCGAGAACTACACTAACCGAATATTTATAACTATTGTGTTATTCCCTAATATTATTTAAATTTTTAAATATGTAGCACTATAATGTGCAAATTTAAATCTATAATTATTGCAACAATGTTGCAGCTGTGTGCTGTTTTGTTTAATGTTAATGTATGGATTTCGATCATTGTATTTCCTGTGTATATGTAAACTGTACATATTTATATGGTTATCTTAGATATGTATTGGAAGTTAAGATATGATAACATTTCTTCAAATAGTTTAAAGTTAGCTCTGACACCTAACTATAAAGGATATGGCGCTTGCTTTGATGTTTAAATTTCATATCGGGACAGTGAGATTGATTTTTTTTCTCATTTTTTGTGACAACAAAGATGAACTAGTTGTGTACATTTTTACTGATAAACATTTTGTCGTTTTTGCTTCTTTTCTTGTAACATTTCGGTAGACATGCGCATGTACAAGGTACAATACTTGTATGTGGCTGCCGAAACATTTACAGTCTGCAAAAGTCGGCTTATTTCATATGTTTATGTCCAAATAGTGCGTCAAATGATAACTAACGTGCGGAAAGTTGTGAACAAATTTACTTAAATTGATTGACAATCTCTGATAACATTTCCCCCACAATCACGCGATTTTCATACATTATAAGTTGCATTCGCATTGATAAAAGCCTAGTACGCTGGGCAACTCCAATTTGGTCACTATAATTACACCAATGTGGCAATATTAATTCTTTTTTTAATAATAAAAATAACTAAATTAAGATTTTAACATGACTAAAATAGAAAAGTACTTTGTTTATTGAATTTACAATTGTTCTTACATTCATCTGATACTTTTTTTGGGATTATGTCTTATTATCGTATTAATTATTTTTATAGGTAAAACAAGGACGAAAGATAAATATAGAGTGGTATACAGTGACCATCAAAGATTAGAGCTGGAAAAAGAATTTCATTATAGTCGATACATAACAATACGTAGAAAAGCTGAATTGGCACAGTTGTTGGGACTTTCAGAAAGACAAGTAAGTAACCTTACTTTTACTTTTATGTTTTTGTTTGAAATTTATAGCTTTCTTTAACTTATAGCTTTAATTTATAGCTTTCTTTTAACACTTACTCACGATTTTTTACTGTTTAAAAAAACCGATCTTTAAAACATTTTTTCCTTGTATAAGAAACAAATTTCAAGTACAGTCAATTGGGCTTTGTTGAGTCATTTGTGAATTTTGGTGTACGGTAACACCAAAATTATGTTAGACTAAGAACTCAAAATCCTACTGCTTAATAAAACTAGAAATTTATTTTATGATAGATTTGATGTTAATTATATGTTGGGTTTTAACTACAGGAAAAAATTAAAGTTTGTGGGTGAACACTAATTTTTTAAAAAGCTTCGAACATTACAGTTTTTATTATGTACAATTATTGTATGTGAAACTAATTAGTAATTAGTTAGGAGTTGTGCCAAAATATACTTTAAATAGCATGCTTAATATGCTTTATAATATACGAGGGTTATTCAAAAACTAAGGTCCGTTTTGTTATAAAAAATAATTTACGAAATTAAAAACCTTTTCGTTAAGAGCATTAGATAGATTGAAGTCTCCTGAAGATTTGTATATAACCTACATGCAAATTGATGCATTTTTGGTGACACAGGACCATTTTCCGTAACCCTCTGCACAGCTTTTTGCCTCCGCGGATTTGAACCAGTTAAATTTAAATGTTAGCGAGCTTCAAACCAATTTAAAGCATTTTGGTTGATTTCTGGGAACATTAGTCAACAATTACAGTTGATGTATACTGTGAAAATCGTAATAAATTGAGACCTGTGGTCCAAAATCGATGCCGCCGTCCCGCATAATCCTCCTCACGGCAATGTGCGTCCGCATGCTGCAGCATTAATCAAAAATAAGACTTGGAGGCAAAAATATTTGCAGAGGGTCACGGAAAATGGTCCTGTGTCACTAATAATGCGTCGATTTGCATGTATTTTATATGCAAATGTTCAGGAGACTTCAATCTATCTAATGCTCTTAACGAAAAGGTTTTTAATTTCGTAAATTAGTTTTTATAATAAAACGGACCTTAGTTTTTGAATAACCCTCGTACTTTAAGCATAAATTTTTTTGCTAGTAAGTTAACAGTAGTCTATATTAAGAAATTAAGCAGTATAGTGAAATTCTATTTATTGAACTATTTTTTTTTAATATGAAGAGAGTTGGGCAAGTGATTCATACTATGCATTTCTGTATTTCATATTCTGAGCTATTTTTCTTTTGTCTATTGTTGTACAATATACAAGTATTGTTAGCCATTCGAACTTACTGTGTGTCTTAATATATTTTGTTGTAAGAAGTACTTGCCAGTTCTATCTACAGTTCATTGTAATATGAAGAAATTTTAATTGCAATTTTTTTTGTTGGACTTGCTATGTTTACTGATGCGTTTCTATTGTAGAAATGCTTACTAGTCTTCCATGTACTTTTCTTGTTTTATGAGAGTCTTTGCTTTTTACGCTAATCTGATTTCGGTCTCCCGTTTCAACTGCTAAGCATGGCGAGTATAATTATTATGTCTTTGAAAATCAAATAAAAAGTAACAATGGTTTCAACTACATTAACGACACAGTTGACAAAAAAACATAACTTAAACATAGATGGTACAACGGATAACATTCAAACAACATGTAATTGCAAGATGAAAGTAAAGATAGTACTGTAACTTGGTAATTACCGTTTCATTTATAACTATGGCAATTTAAACAACTATTTTAATGACACATATTGGCCCAAAGAATAAAATAAAGGTAGCTTAGATTAGAAATATCAGCAAAACCAATTGAAATTGTGAATTGAACGAGTTCGTGTTGTTTTTATTCGTTTAGTTTTGCCGAAAATAAAACGAAATTATTTCCAAATTTAGTAACTTTATTTTGTAAAAATATTGTAGGAGCCACTGTACTGTGTCTGTAGGTCATTTTATAATAAACAAATTATAAGGGTCAAATTATATAAAAGGTTATTTGGTATTAAGAGGTATTTTTGTTTCTTTATCTTCCTTTTCAAATAATTGTATTAAAATGTATTTAGTTTCAAACTTGCATATTGTGGAGCCACTGAGCTTAGGCTATAGGTCCTATTTCTGTGTTTTATGTAAAAGTTTGGATTTATTTTAGTTTGTGAGAAGGGATAGGATGTTTGTTGTTGTTTAGTAAAGGTGGATTAAAAAGCTGCAATGTTATTGGGCGTTTAACCGGATCCCTTCCTTCCCTTATTCTCATTTTCCCCCTCCCTCAAAATTGTTTTTTTTTTATGTATAAACAAAGGTGTTTCTGTTAAAATGCATTTTTTCTTTCTCCTATTGTTAACCTCTTTGCTTGTTATTTGTTACAGGTGAAAATCTGGTTTCAAAATCGCAGGGCGAAGGAAAGGAAGCAGGGGAAAAAAAGGGAGGAGACTAAAATGAAGGATGTAACAGTTATGATGCAGCCTGGACATATGCAAGGTCCCCCTGGTGTGGTCTTACCATCAAAGCTGATCAACGTGGAATAAAAATATAATACAATAAAAACATACACACACAATGGGGGAAACCAAAAGTGTGTTGAGTCTGGGTTAGTAAAACAAAATATTAATTAGTTAATCCATTTTGTTTTTCTGCCTCCTGTCACTGTTAGTAATAATAACGATGACATTTATTATACATTAATTATACATAATATTTAAATAATTACCAACAAGAAATGTCGCTATTTAATTGCACATAAATAATAACCACCAAAACATCAACGCCATTAACTAATCATTTGCACTTTCCGATACTGGTAGAAATATCTCAAAATAGCCATTTATTTTTTTAGCTTTTAACTGCTTCTTATTAATAATTTTTTTTGTGTAAACGCACAAATATTTGAAGAAAACTGAAAGCACATGAAACATTTCTATAGTAAATATCATTCACAACTGCTTCATTATCATGGCAACTTTTAATTTGGTTTTAATGGTCCAATTATAGGTTATCACTTATTAGCAACACAATAACACTTTAAAGTTTTATAAGTAAAAATGCTATATCTTTATTAGCAAGACAAACATTAGAAATAAACAAAAACGTTGAAAACGTTTCTTCATAATTACAAGTTTTAAATTTTGTAATAATTTTTAAATTTGTTTAAACGAATTTTGACTTTGAATTGGACTCTTTCAATTTACGGGCTCTTAAGAGGACTTTTCAAGCATGAAATATTATTTTTTGATCTTAATTTTATTGGATGTACTATAATCTTAACTTTTGACATTATAATGAGACTAAAATGAGTGAGTAATTTGTATTAGTATTGAAACGACAAATGTTAAGACGCTGAGTAGTGTTGTTTTCATATGGCATAGGGAAGGAAGGAAGTTGTTGAACTTGTTTTTAATGTTAAGTTTTAGTAATTTGACTGTGTGATATCATTTAAGGAAGTAAAAAAAGAAACTTGAAAAGAGAGAGTTCATATACATGTAAACAACACACATACATTTCGTTTGTTTGTGTTTAACACAATCGTGTTACATTCCATAGAAAATATATGAAATCTTTTTTATCTGGCTCTTATTTTTTTCCTTTGTTATTTGTGGTTCAACATTTACTTTTTTTTCTAAAAAAAACACAAATGGTAGTCTTTCTCCCTCCACTCAAATGCCATTTGTATGCAATTTAACAACTAAAAACATACATTTTAGGGAATACAAAAAAACACACTTTTTATTTTACCAAAACTACCAAAAAAAAAAGACTAAAGTATTTTTAGTACTTGTTACAATCACATTCTCAAATTTGAAATCTCTATTACTTGAAACAGTCGGAATTTTTTATCAAGAAAACTCAAAGAAAATAAGAGAAGTCGTTTTTGAAACGCTATTACAAATATACTATAAAAGCAGTTACTTGTAACTAAGTGAACCCTGATATGAAAATGTCAAATGCCCTAACCCATAACCAAACCAAATTTTAAGGGCTTTTTATTTTTGCATTTTACGTCATTCATACACATAAACACACCGTGCCTCCAGTTTTATTTTTAAGTTTTATAATTTTTGTTTTGTTTTGCTTTGATTCTATTTAGCATTGCATTTCTATTTTATTTAAAATTGGCGAATTAAGCATAATAATACTGTAATAATATCATAAATAACGTGCAAAGGGTTGGTAAGAAAAGTGTGTGTTTTTCATTCAAAATTAATTTGGCAGGCCCTTTATCTTATTATTCGTTTTCATGTACCTTTGGTATGTCGACACTAATTTAAAAAATATACATATTTCTCAGCAAAAGATTTTAAAATGTTGCTATTAGTTAAAAAACAAAAAAATGTATTTATTTTAATGAAATTTGAAAGCATTTTTTCTTACCAGCTCAGTTGTTTTTGTACATAATTTTTTTTCATTATTTTTTTGGGTAGTTATTTGTGTGGTTACCTGATGCCATGTACAGAGAATGCTTTATTATAAAATATAATTCTACGATGATAATAATAATGTTTATGTGCTTTGTACAGTAAATATATTTACATGTTGTGCACCAAAATTTCTATTATACACATACAATACATATAAAAATAATAATCTGCTTCTTTGTATAAATACACAACACTCAATGCACACTTTTAATTATTAATCCCATTTTAAAATAAACAAATCCTCATGCTAAAAAACTACACGAACACATACGTCAACCGCTATTAATAATTCAAATAAGCTTGCATTTTGTACATACAGTAAATATTATGATTAATTTAACGAGCTTGCGCTGAAATGTCCCCTTTCCCTCACTCTAATACTTGTAAGCTAAATTTCGTCTTTTAATAAGTTTACAAATTTATTCCAGATAATGGCGAATCTCTTTATATACAGTTATTTTTTAAATTTTATTGTTACATTTTTCAGTAGTTTCATCTCTTAACTACTGTACTGATTTTCATTGCATAATAATTTACAGTAATGGCTATAAACAAACACAATTGTATTTTGCATATATTAACTTTTTATTTGTAAAAAAAATCTTATATAATTGTAAAGGGAGAGGGCCTATATGAGGGAAGGAAAGCTTTCGTCAAAAAATTAAATGGGACAGCCAATGGTTTTTTTTTTCAAAAAGAAAACGGGTTGGATTTTGATTTCTGTTGATATAATTTTAAAAAAAATTGGTCGGCTTTGCAGTTTTTACAAACTTTTTTTTAGTTTTGAATTTTTAAAATAATGTGCAAAAAAGCGTGTTTATTAAGAGGCTTTAGTTTGCATCTTGTTTAGGGCATCAAATTAATTATTAATTTACAACAAAAAAAACAACTAAAACCATTTTATTTTTTTTTTGCCCTTTTATAATTATAAATTGATGCGATTGTTATTAAGCTCGAACGATTTGCATTCATTATTAAATGTCTCTGATCCATTTTTAAATCACGCTAATTTATTAACATTTGTTAAAGTCTTATTGTTTAAAATTTATTATATAAACACAAAGTGCCCTATCTTGCCTCTAACAAAAACTTATTTTTTTTTCGTGCGAAAACGTAATGTATTTCATCGAATCTTATTGTAAAACGCAAAGTGAAGCTACAAAGACTTCCTTTTTAAAACCGATTGTATAAATAATTTGTAATTATTATAATTATGCATTTTGGAAAACCAATTTTGATTTGTTTTTGAATGTCGGAAAAATGTTTTTAACAAAAATGTCATTCAGTGCGCTGTAAATACTTTATTGCAAAACACTAAAAAAAATTGAAGCCCATTTTTTGTGTTATTACGCCAAATACAAGTTATGAAATAATTTGCACAGTTATGGTTTTTTTGTGTATTATTATAACTAAAATTGCGACTGAAAAACGAGAACCGAACAACTTAAAAAAAGCGTTAAGTAAATCAATTCTTTAAAAAATAATTCAAGTCGTGTCTTTCGATATTCAATTGGTCCTTAAACTTTTAAATACATTAATATCGTATAACATGCGATTAAAAACCAACACTCAATCCTGGGGCCTTTAAGAATTACATGTTCATTAAAGCCTTTATGATCCGTTCATCAGATCAAGTAACTTTCAGTACATGTACTTGTAAGTGGTAAAACTGTCAATGATCTATATTTTAACATCGAGTTGATTTTAAGATTTTATAATTACTTTGTAATTGACATTTATTGTTTTTTTAACTGCTGTTATGCCATTAACTGAAAAAACGAAAATACAAACAAATACTACATTGTGTAGTTTGGTTATTCGCTAATTTTACAATGCATTATAGCTCATTTGTTTATGGTCTTTTATAGACGTATATATAACTTGCTGCGGTAGATTGTAAGCTTTAATTGACCAAAAGTTGTATAAAATGAAAACAATATCTGTCTTTTGCTGCTCCACGATATTAATCGTTCATCTGTTAATTCGTTTATTGACTTTAGTTTATAGACATGTTTATAGGTGAATGTCAATTGCTTTATAGTTTATGGTAACGTTATTACGTGCTGATTGCTTATTGACATCGTAGCAGGTAATGTTTCAACTTTATTTTTATTCATTTTTTTTCAAGCAGTGATTTTCTTCATATTTCAAATATATCCAATTCATGGTATTATTACAACAATGACGTTTTATCAAGGCTTTACGTGGACTAATTTATGTGTTAACCAAAACGGAAAGTATACTTAAGTTTTAAATAAACTTAGAAATGATTAACATAAATTATAGGTATGTCTTTTATTATCAGCAAATAATTTAAACGTAGATAAGATCTTTTTTTTGTGTTTTTGTATGTGTCTAAGTGCCGCCTCTTGTGTTGATATATTGAACGTAATTTACAGCTGTTTACCAAGGACTTAGTAAAAAAATAAGAAAGAAAATTAAAAGCCTATTTTAACTTATACTTGGATATGTGTAAAAAGACTTAAAAAACAATACATTTCACATGTGAATTTGCAAGTTTAACAAAGATAAGTAAACTTAACTTACAACTAAAACAATTCAAAGCTAAGTTTATGCATTTCCGAAGGTTATTACATTGAAAACGAAAGGACACAAACCACTACAATTAAAAAGGGATCTAACAAGTAGCAATACACTGAAATAATTGTCACTTCATAAACTTTAACTGTAAAATTATAAACTTTTCGTTTTACAATATGAGCAACTGAACACCACATATCATGATTATTTTATTTTGTTTTTTTTTTTATTTTAAAAAAGTACATTACAGTATTTTCTTTGTATTTTTGTTAAGTTTGTTTTCAGTTAAATGTCTGGGTGCATATAAGTAATACTAAACTATACAAAAATACTTATTTTCTAAGAATGTATTGCGTAATCCAATGTAAATTGTTACAAAAAACCCATCTTAAAAAGATAATGGGATTGTTCTTAGAATTTTAATTTTTTTTACTATATTTTAGTGAATAAATGTAAGTAAAAAAAAAGGTAGTTGGCAAGGTTGTGAGTGATGGAGCCCTGGGTATTACTGTTGAGCGTCATTTTGGTTGCTGTGCCGTGTACTGTATTGTTGCCACGATTTTCAAAGGTAACGTCGGTCACCATAGTCACAAACACGATTTTATGATACGGCCATAAAGTCGGCAACTATCATTAACTACAATCCCTCAATCCTTTGAATTTTATCACTTCCTTTTTCTAGTTTTTTTTTTTTCTTTTTAAAAAAATTACTTATTTGTCTGCTGAGGAATTCAAAGGTAGTTAATGGCTTTGGCGACGACTGCAGTGGAAATGATTGCAATATGTATTGTAATTTACTCTCTCGCAATTTGTCTTTTTCATCGTAGGTGTAAATAATTGTTATTGTTGCACAGTAAAAATGTTGGAAACAATATAAATCGTCAGTTTGTTACCATATAAATGACCTTTTATGTCACTCCCTACCAATAATTGAATTAAAAGAATCACATTTTGTTAATTAATATCTTACATTAATTGTTATTAGCATTGCTGTTGGTGATGACGTTAGAAAATGAATATTCATTAGGGTGTATGCTTTGTTAAAAATATCAAATTATAACTGTTAATGTTTTAATTGGTTAATATACAGTTAAAAACAACAATTACACAAATACAGTTTGCTAATTTAGTTAGTAATTATAACTTATTGTATGAACATTGTTATTGTGTACGTGCTGACGCCGTCCAATCAAAATTTCCCACATTAAATTAAAGGACATGTTATGACAGTTAAGTCTATTATAATGTATGTTTAACCCAAAAAATAAAACAGTATTTCAATTATTATTGTTTAATCAAATGGGTTAGTAATAGCATATTGTAACTTTTATTTATATTTTTGTAAGTACAGTATAAGAATTTTGATAACCTAATAAAATAATTAGTTTTTCAATTTTCGTTGAACTAACAATGTTTGGCTAATCAAGTTGTGATTTAAAGGAAAAACATTAAGTGATGATAATTTTTAAGGTTTTACTAATGCTAAAAACAGCTAAATTTAATTCCAAAATGCATTATTATTGTAGTTTTATTTGAATTGGATGCCCCAAGTATAGGTCTTAACACTTATGATGGAATATGTATCAGAACACGCTGAAGCGTCTGTGTTGCGCTAGACGCTGAAAGCATTTAGTGCGTTCTCTGTAGTTGTGTTTGACGATATAATCGCCATTTAATTTTCTGCCTTGGTGTTTGTGGGATTTTCCTGTTCAATTTGAACAATTTATTCCAACATTTGAATTCAATTCAATATGATTAATCAAGTTGGTGTTGTTGCGCGAACGGTTGTCGCCGTCGCGAGTAAGTATAGAGAATTATTGAATTATGTGTGTAAAAAACTTAACAGTATGTAAAAGTATTTTACGAGGTCATTTAGATGAAGCAATCTAAGTGATTGAAATAAGCATCGTATTCGTCGTTTTTGTATTGATTTTGTGTTGGTAAATACGAGTTGAATATAAAATACAAATCCAGTTTCGTTTATAGTAACATTTTCTGTAATGTTATTGCGATCTACAGTATTTGATCACCCAGAATGTGATTATATGCGTAAATTAAGTTGACTTTGGTATAGATAAACATTTTATTTATACATGATATAAGCAATTACAATAAAAGTCGTGGTAACTTAAATTTTTCTTTAAGTAATGTAGGAAATTCATGAGGACCTGTATTACATTATGCAAACTAGTACTCTAAGAGTTGTCCAGAAACTATTTCTTTAGATATTGTACTATAGAATTACCGGTGCTTCAAATTTATTGATTCATCGATTAAAATTTATAAATTTTATTAATAAACAAGTAAATTTAAGGTTCAATACAGTTGTAGCGTGATGTACAGTTTAAAGTGCGTTAGAATGTTAATTTTAATAAATTTGTTGGTGCGATTCTAGGAGTCGTCATTCACACGGTATTAAAGCACTTTTATTTTAAACATAGGACGACAAGGAGCTCGAACAATGTCTGATCATGGTCATCAGGGGTATCATGGTCATGGTCGTAAATTAGTAACATACAATGATATGCCGGTTCCAAAAGGATCATGGAAAGAAGCTTATGCCATTCAACAACGTAAATACCATGGTCAGTTGGCTGCCGCTTTCATCTTTTTCGCTGCATCAGTAGGATACGTAAGAATGATATTGGTTGGATGAAAGAATTATAACAGTGGTGTAATATTTGTTTGTTATTTTAGGTCTATAAGAATGATATTGTCGACTTTAACTGGGGACCTTCATTCAAGAATAAGTGAATTATCTGAGCGAAATGGTGTAATGTACGTTATTTGAACATCTTTAAATTGACTTTCCGAGAAAGAGTTAAATATTGCGATACTTATGTAGCGTAGATAGTGTTTAATATTGATTAAAAATTCAAAATATGTAATAAATAGTATGCGTACAAACATTTATGAATTCATTTCAGTTATACAGTAGATTTACGGTCGTTTTTCTACTGAAAATATTGCTGAATATTTGGATGCAGGAGATCTTTTAGTTTGGTAAGTTCTTAAACGGTTTCAGATAAATTGTAACGTGTTATTTAAAATTCAAGTACATTACTTCGTGTATTTCCATTCCAGTATTTAGTTTTACATACAATTTATTTTACTTTTTAATCTAATTACAAATTAAATTGTCTTAATCGGCCATAACATTAGAAATTAGTTAATGCCTATAAAATAATACTCAAAAGATGACACTACAGTACGTGGTATTATTATCTTTTTATAGAGACTTGTTTACGTTTCTTTAAATGTGCGCTTGCGCAATAAGAAATTATTTCCGATTGGCATACGGTGTGAAACGCAAACGCATTGTTTGATTCAATTTTTGATTGTCAGTGCACTGGAAAATGGTAAGTTATCTGGAGTTTGTTTTATTTATATTTTTAAATTTATGCATTATTTTTATTAAACTGTTAAGAGTTTTACATCTTCTTTGGGTAACGAAATGGGAGAGGGAGTTAAAGCGGCATTTGAAGAAGGAGCTTATGGGCTACCTGATCCGATGATCAATGGGTATTGCTATGACACAGCAATTTTCATATTTTTTTAACTTTAAATATCATTAAAACTTAATAGTAATTGTGTTATGCATCATGTAGATTAAATTTGATTAGAAATCAGACCATTCAGACTCATCCTCTTGAAACATCTGAGAAAAAGGTTCGCATACAGTACAGTATTTTCACTTTCAAAAATGAGTATACTTGATGCATTACCATTTGTATTACAGTTTGATTTGGCAAAAAATCAGATGGATTTTGCTATACTTCAAAAAGTTCAAGGAATTCATGCACCACTCAGATTAACAATGGAACGTCAAGCAGCGGCTAAAGTATAATTCTTATTTCAGTTGAAATTGTCAAAATAGCCAAATTTACTTTGTCGGGAAAGGAAATTTATACAGTAATTTTGTATATTTACAGATTCAACGTATGCCGTTCATGCAAAGTTCTCATCTTATGCTTGATACACTGTTGGGAAAAGACGACGAAATCGGTGTTGAGGATCTATTTACCTGTAAGTACTTGTCTATTAAATTTATTCTTAAATTTTGTAATTCAATTTAATTTTTTTGAATAGTTGATTCGGAGAAAATGGTTAATCCACATGTTGAAATGGAAAAGTGTTTGAAGGATTATTAAACATAATTTTTAACAATAACGTATGAAATTGTTTTTGAAGTCGGCTAAAAAACAAAATATTGGTAACGCTGGGGGAAAAGTATTCGTCTAACGAGATTGAAGAAAATAAATGTTCAATATAATCACATCAGTTTTGCCTTATTTTGTCGTACTACAAAATTGTTGGAATTAGATCTTTACCAAAGGCTGATTTTGAACGGGGTAAAATATACTTTAAGTTTAAGGTCACCGAAACGTTATCTGACCTTATTAGTAACAATTGTATTGAAATGTCACTCTTAATACCTCCACAAAGATTAAACGTCACACTTGATCAGTCTCTGTGGACCAATTAGTAGTGACGTTTCTTTGTTTTAATAATCGCTTAAAATATTGACCAAAGTTTATTTGCGATAGTCCAGAATTCTTGCAAAGGCTGTGCCTGACGTACTTTTTATAGTCTGCTACTTTAAAAAGGTAAAACATTTTCTTTCACATGGTTGTCGTCTGTTTATTGTACGACGTGTTTTATCGACGACGGTCATCGTGGAAAGTTAATAAAGAAAATGAATTCGGATATTAATGAATCTATAAGTTGTGAGACCAAAGTTAACAATCCAGGTACGGTATAATATTTGTTTACAAATTAGATACAACGTTTAAGAACCACGTGTTTTCATGTTGGTACGAAAACGACGTTTCGTCTGAAGTAAAAATGCTCTGTGTGAATGCTTTTTTATATTTTAATCGTTTATAATAATTTATTTTTATTTAAATATGTAGATGTCAAATGCAACTTGTCTAATCACGCGAGACCAAAACTAAAGAACTACAAATGCTCAAAGTGTTTTAAAGCGTGCAATACTTTTGATATTATGGATCACATTGTCGATTGTCATAGCCCAAAAGAAGTTGTTTTTAAATGCATGGTTTGCTCTCATGTGGATAATGCGTTTGGAAATCTCAGACATCACATTTTCGAATACCATAACTTCATCAGGCGTCAACGAAGACTAATAATGGAAGACGCCATTAAATCTCTTCAGCCATTGAATATCATCGATGAAGAAAACATTCCAGCAACCTCTCGAATTAAACCAAAACTCAGTTTATGTAAATGTCAACGTTGTGTTATAAGTAGAAAGAGACCGCGTTTAAACCATCAAAATACGATATCAAATAAACGCCGGGCTACAGGAAAAAAACAAGACATTTTAAGTGAAAATTATGGCAATGAATTAATTGCCTTGACTGAATTTAAGGCAAATAATGAAGACAAGCATTCAAAATCGAAGTAAATACATATGTGAGGCTGTAATATTAGTTTAAAGGGATTTTTTTTAAAAATTCATTATGATACTGTACTGTACAATGCACACGACAGACCGTATACAAGTATCGACATGTCTGTATATGTTAAAGTATGATCAAATTAATTTTTGTAAGCAAAAAAAAGTCTTATTAGTAAACTTGCCTAAATAAAGTAAGTTTTCTTAATAACAAATGCATAATAATTCAATTGCATTGCAATTGTTTAAATTATTTGTTTTTGTCATCGTATTTTTCAATTAGGTTTATATACTTTAATGAAAATAAAATTAAGTTTGAATATTATTACTTTTAAACCGAAATAGCGAAATAAATCTTTTTTAATAAAATTGACATGAACTTGAAAAAAAATTCTCTGGTATGAATCATGTGACGTACATATAAATCATATGACGTATATAATGTGCGTAGTATAATGCGCAGTAGATTAAATTTTAAATAAATGTTTGGAAATGGCGTCTCAAGGCAATGGTTGGGATGGTAAATATTTATCTTTTTATAAATTGATAAATAAATTTATACTTAACAATATTTGAAACCAAAGTAATTGAATTTGTAGTTGTTGTTTAATAATGTTCAGTTAAACAATAGTTTAATAATGTTTTGGGTTAATAAATGGCAATGATGGATGAGCTGGCAGCCTGGCATTTACGTTTATAAATTCTCGAATTTCATTACAGATTTAAGCAAGTTAGCCAGAAAATTAGAAGTGGAATTGGATTTCAAGCTGTCAGCTTTTAGCAAGATTGGATCGTCATATGGAAATCAAGATAAAAAATCAGAAAAGTAATCGTGTTGAAAATGAACAACTGTCTATAACATTGTATAATAACATTGTATTGTATACACTTGTTAGCGATGACACAGTTCCGCTGCTCGCAAGTGGAAAAACAGAACATGTGTTTGATAAAATGTCAATGGAAATCGAGCAGCTTCTTGAAAAGGTATTTACAACATTATTAAATGCGTTAAACGTTTTTCCAAATCAAACCTTCTATGAAATTGCCACAACAGCTGATTTATAGTCCTTCATCAATCAAACTAAATTAAAGTTATTAAGATGTTATCCATGATACATTTCTTAAAATAGGATATAAAACATTGTTTTTTTAGTTGTCAGAGGTGAATAACAAGATGGCTGATTTGCAAGGGAAGCTAACATCTAGTTCGCTGTCATACAATCTTCAGAGACACCGTGAAATTTTGAACGATTACTACAGAGATTTTCATAAGACAAAGAGCAACATTCAGGGGATAATTGAGAGGGAGGATTTATTTCGTAATGTTAACTCAGAGTGAGTTTTTTTCAATAACAAGTCTGGACTTTTGTTAATTTAAAATTGTAAAGCCGTAAGGGCTCAAGCGGACTAACCAGGCGGTCAGAGCTGTATTTGAAGGAGAACGAACATTTAAGAAGCTCGGAACGCATGGTGGATGAACAGATCAAGTATAAATTAGTCTAAAAAATTTTTTTTATTGCAAGTCTTAGTTGCTTGAAATTGTTTTCTTAGTATTGCGTTGGAGACGAAGGAACATATGCAGAACCAGCGGGCTACATTCAAATCTATTCAAGGCAAAATCAACACGCTAGCCAGTAAATTACATTATTGATGAATAAACTATTTAAGTACATATTTTAATGTTGACTAATTAAATTTCCAGATCGATTTCCAGCATTGAATAGTCTAATTCAGCGTATCAACTTGAGAAAACGCAGAGATTCCATTATCATTGGCTTGGTCATTGGTGTTTGTCTCATTCTTTTGATTATGTATGTTATTCATTAAGGTAAAAAAAAATTATCAAACGAATTCTGCTGGGAAGAGTCATTTCAAGAGGAAAAGGAAGAAAAGTATTTATTTAATCAATTAATTGGGAAATATATATTAAAAATATTTGTATAAAAAGCTCGGCGTATTCATGTATTAAAATACTGTATAGTAACAATATTTCAATTTCAGCGCACTTTTACAAGTTGGAGTAGCCACCGCTAGGTTCAGTACTGTAGAAATTGATATAACTTATTGTTGAGTTTGCAATAAGACATTGTCCTACGTATCTGGGTATTTTGGGAAATATACGGCCGTATAAATGGGACAACATAATGGGCATGTGGGAAATCTTTGAAATTTGTTATTGGTTTATCCGCCAGCGTTATTGTAAATGCCAGATGAATGATGTGGAAGCCACTCCCGCTCACTCTCGTATTTGTGGAAAAAATCACGTGTTTTCATTCTCTTACTGAAACTGCTTTCAAATTCACTTAGCCATGCCATTTTGCTAATACATTTTAAAGAGACAATCATTATTACTATTAAAATTGTAAAGCAATTATGTAAAACACCATAATTAATATATTTAACTCAAGTATTTGTGTATGAATAAATAGATAATGTAATAGTAAATAATTTTAAATAAAAAAAAAGTTAGCAACAAGATTTGAACCCATGACCTCCACACACAACACCACAGCCATAACCACTGCACTACACAATTTGATTGTATGGAAGTCATTCGTTAAACGTATTTCCTAAATACCTAACCTAATCAAAAGTCCTAAGCTAGCCTAACCTAACCCAACCTGATTAAACTAACCTAACCTAACCCAACCT
>JAAFCF010006596.1:30113576-30266078 GCA_013389785.1 Helicorthomorpha holstii | reverse complement strand
AAACTACCCAATAACTAAGTTGACAATACACAAATGATAAATCTTCTCTGAGTCCTCATCCAGAAACAAGGCAGCCAAGATTAGTGGTCTAGATAATGTTGACGTCACTATTTCCCAAACATCTGAATAGCCGCATAATTTGCGGACTGCTAAATCCATCTCTGTTCTGAGAAAACCATTCGAAATTAAACGTTTATGCCACTGTACAATATTAATCTAATCATTTATCAAGTTCTGTAAGGAAGAGACTGCAAATATTCTTTAATACTGAATAAAAGACAATGGTTATATTAATACTAAACAATTATTTCAAATAACTAAAAAAAAATAACAATAATTAGATCGATTGAATTTTACATATCAGTTTTTAAAGAGTCGACGTATAAAAGTTCCAGTTGGTAAAGCATCATTTGCACTTCATCTACTTTAAAAGATTTCTAAGTAAATTCAAGGAAATAATCCCAAAACTAAATTTTGCCATTATTAACATTTTTTCTTAAAAGAAATTATATAAAAAACTAAATTGACATTGATCAAATACTTTACACGAAAAAATTATTAATCAAAATTGAAGCAAATAAGTCAAAAATAATTTGCCATTTAACATGGACTACCAAATCTAATATAGTGGCTTATAATACATTTTTCCTACACCACACATTAGACACCCATCTTATACCAAATTTAACTTCTCAAAAGAATAAGAGGACACCTACAGTAAATCCGAAATGTTGACAATAATACTGTTTTACATTTTTTGCAACTACCTGTAGGCCATCAAATTTAGTATTAATTATAATTTCATTAGATATCCATTTGGTGTAAGAAGATCAAATTTTCGATCCCCAAATAGAAACCATTTAACATGTATTAACTTTGCTAGATTTTCTTTTGGAATTAAGAAAGTTTTACATTTAGCTTTAACAACTGAGAAATGTTCATTTGTAACGATGGTTTAGAGTTAGCAGTATAACATGAAAATCGCTAATAATAATTAATCTTAGTAATGTAATTGTTAAATTAAACCAATTCTAATCAACAGCATGTGTGAGCAAATGACAATGTTTTATCTGTTTAAAATTAAAAAAAACTCCAAAATGAAAGTAAAAACACAATACAGTTATACAATATGTACAAAATGAAAATTTATACACAACTTATTTTTGTGGTTCAATTATTTACAAAAAAAAAATAAAAACAAAAGTACACAAAACAATGTTCGTAATTATTCAGTGAAAAGTTTAAATGCCAATTTCGTGAGATTTTGTCATTGAAACCTTCGCCATTGTTACAATTATTTTTAACTATTTCTTAAACTATTTTACATTTAATTATTTACAAACGATTTTGAACTAAATTGAAGATCAAAAACTTTTATACAAAGTACACACACTTTTACATACAATCCCCATTAATTAAAACGACTAGAGTGAAGCACACACAAATTTTTTATATAATATACAACGGGAATGTTTACACACGCACAAAAAAATCAAAAACCGCGAATTTCTGTATTCACCGTGGAGAGTATTTCAAAATTAAAAGATTTCAAAATTACAGTACAAGCTTTACACACTTATTTACAACAAATGCAACATTTTAACTATATTAGTTAAAAATCAGACCATATTTCAAGTAAGAATGCATAAAAATTACGAAATTTTACATTTTATGGCAAACTTGCAGAAGAAACTAAAATTTTAATTGTGCCAAAACTCTTTAATAAATTTTTTGCAATGACTTAAAATTTGGCAATAATATGAAACTTTTGCAGATAAATATTTATATAGTAAATTGAATTATTTTAACAAATTCCAGCTACTAGAAATTAAGCAATTGCTCTAATGTCGATTTGGATCAATGCAAATTTTTAATTTATCTGCAAGCAAATTATTAATTTTGCATTAAAATACAACATTTTCAATGGAAACATCGTCTAATATTAGCTAATAAAGTCTAAACTTGCAATGACTAATTACAGATTTAACTTTGAAAATAATAGGGTATGGACATAACCAAGTACAGTATACATATATATACACACACACAATGAAAATCAAAATAAAAAAGCGATCTTCTTTACAAGTTGAAAGGCACACAAGAAATTGAGACGCAAAATGAGCTTTCCAATTTACAACAAAAAAATTATAAACATCAACAAGATTTTAACATTTAATTGACATGGTGCAGTTGGTGAAATAGGTTTGGTATAATAGGTTTTACACTTCCAAGAACGAGTACCAAATGCTTAATAAACAAAATATACTTCTTAAGATTTTGCTGTAATGTTACTTTGAAAGTATTCGCTGGTGAAAAACAAGGTTTAAATAACTTAATCTAGAAATACCCTGTATATTCCTAATAGAGTTGGACAAGGACAGGGTGCCAGTTATAAGCGACAGCATCAAATTCTTTAAAGACCGTTAAATGACTAAATTAGCAAGTACTTTTTAGTTTCAAAACTTTGTAGCAATATAATTTCATCAATTTGTAAAACTGTCAGATTCACTTCCTGCACATTCGAATCTGCAATTAAATTCTCTATATAATAAAACTTTCTCAATAAAATCACAATAATCATAACATTACAGTAAGAACTCAAAGAAGCAAAGTCGTTAATTAAAGCATTTATAATACAAAAACGATGGTACGAGAAAAACCCGCTATAACGAAATCGTGTTGTAAAAGAAAAAGCTAACATACGAATTCCATAATTTGACGAGCCGATCATTTGAGATCAAAAACAACAGCTCAAATTGAGACATGGAACTGTAGTTTTCAATCTATAACGACTCTGTACTTATTAATTTAGCAAAATATTAAGAACAGATCTGTGTTTTAGATCATCATGAGAAATGTGATTAATATTTTATACTAAATTAATATTTTTTTTTAAAAAAAAGGAGAAAAACAAGGCACTGCAAAGTTTTAACATTTTCACATTCACATTACTCAATCATACTCTCTTTTCAAATATTTCGCGAAATTAAACAACAAAAACCTTCAAAACAAAAAAAAAATGTTTGTTGAAAATTTAGAAAAATCCCAACTAAAATGTCTGAATAGATGAGACAGTTGATGGCAATGATTTATGAGTTGATTTACACACATTTAGATGAACTAAACACATTTTTCTATGGCTTCTTGCACTCCACATTTAACTCATACACACAGTAAGTTCCAATATTCATACTATTAGAACTAGACGGTTTTCTTATTTACATTTCGGAACATCAAATGATCCACTTGAAATCCAGTATCATTTAGTTCCAAGAAGAAAAATATACAAAAAAAATTTCAACTTAAACCAGAATTCAAGTTTCTGTCTGGCTTTAATTCTTCATTCTTCAGACTACCAATAGTACGTGTTTTTTCTCTCAAATATATAAACATTTTGATTTTTAACTTTCTGAATAAAAAGGAACTTGAACTAGCTACAAATTTTCATGAAAAGTGTGTTCCAAACATTCGAAATTAATGTCGAACACAGATTCCAGTTACATCGAATTCCGCTTTGCTTGGCAGAATTCTCCAAAATACGGTACCGATGACCGAACTTTTCTAAAGTTTAAGGGCTCACTTTGTCATTCAAATAGAACGTCAAAAAACTTTAGTTTCAACAACTTCAAATTCGTAAAATTAAAAAAAAAGAAACGAAAATGAAGCCAATTTCAATTTCCTAAACAAAAATATTTTAAATAAACAAAAACCATATAGAAGTTTCCTGATATTTGTAGCCCTTTCAGCAAGTAACAGAACTAAGATTTTTAAGCAGTTCCGACGTTACGACATTGAACTTTCAATTAACTTTCTAGCTGCTCCACATATTGCGCTTTCTGCGTTGGTACAGGTGGCAGATTGGTCATTTTATGTCGAACGTCAGCACTGAACCACTTATCAAAACCGCTGGAAGAACCATCATTTCCGCTTCCACCACTTATGTTGACCGATTTGAGAAAGTTGTTGAAACTCTGAGCTTGGATAGGCCTCGATCCAACAGCCATATTTGTTCCACCACTACCAACCGCTCGTGACTGACCACTTCCCATTAACAAGTGATGTAAATTGCTTTGCCCCGACTGTCCTTTTCCCTGGAGCTGTCGTGGATCAACATTGTGTCGCTGATACGCAGCCGCCACTTGGTTGTACTGGCTCAAAGATGGTGCTTCAATATAATAACATTAATTTCTAATAGAATATCAAATTATATTACGTTTGCTTACTATTATGCACAAGGTTCCTCATAAATAAATTGTTGTTTTGGAGATTGACAGCAGGTCTGACAGGGTTGATAGTT
The DNA here is from genome assembly GCA_013389785.1 of Helicorthomorpha holstii. NCBI lineage: Eukaryota > Metazoa > Arthropoda > Diplopoda > Polydesmida > Paradoxosomatidae > Helicorthomorpha > Helicorthomorpha holstii. The sequence continues at coordinate 30,261,781 of JAAFCF010006596.1, read as the reverse complement.
GGATTGTTGAAGTTGGCCTGTCGAATAGGCAATCCAGGGCGCGAAGCTGCTGCCGCCGACATTGGTGAAATATTCATTTGACGTTGAGCTACAGCTGCAGCGGCTGCTGCTTGCTGTTGCTGCATAATCATCTGTTTTGCAATTTCAATACCAGTTGGTGTTCCTAGATAATTTTTATTCTGATTCATTAGCTGTTGATTTAACGCCCTCTGCTGAGCTTGTTGCTGAGCAGTTTGCTGGTTACTTTTGACAATACGACGCCCTTGCATTTGACTTTGCAAATTAGCGGCTGAATTGCTGGCCACAATTGATTGAGAAACTATGGGACCTCTGCTAACAATGGATCCATTCGAGTAGCTTTGACCCAACACAGGACGTTGCTGCTGCGCCTGTTGGTTTTGCTTTTGAATTTTCTCCAAATCGCTTGAGTATACAACACCGCTTTGAACCAACTTTCCATCTACAATATCAAAATAATTCAATTAAAAAAATAAATAGAAAATGTGACAGCCGACACTTACGGTCTTAGTTTTATTTAAAACCAATCTTAAAACTAATAACTAAATACATCAATAAATGATATTTGATACACCGTAATTTTCGTAGTCTAAATCAGTAATTAGTCATACCCAATTGTCCCATTGAATGAAGAATTGGCTGTTGCGTTTGAGACGCAGTGATCTTGCTTTGATCTTTATCTTTATTTCCCGCCTGCATCTTTCTCATTACAGACGTTGGAATAATGGCTAACGAAGGAGACATTACTCCTCCACTTCCTCCTGCGAGAGTAGGCTTGTTCACAATAGGCGAAGCTGTAATCTGAGACTCCATTTCCTGTCTTTTTCGAAAATTCTCTTTCTGTTCCTCCAGTTTCTTCTTAATCAGCGCGTTTTGCATTATCTGCTGAGTGTGAGCTCTTAGTTCTTGAGGTGATGGAACACGGGCCAAAATGTGACCAGCCTTCAACAAAAATGTAATTAATTTTCTACAAGCAATGAAATTACTTAAAACAATTAAAAAAGGAAGCAAATTATTACAAGTCAACTTACATATGTACATTAACAAGATAATCAATATGGTTAATAAATAATTTAGCTATCAAAGCATTGCTGAGTTAACTAAATTTACCGACCTGTACCTGTAAAGTATTAGGATTCAGTGGTGCCATCGACTGAACAATCTGGGCCGGGTGAATGGGTGAAGGAGCGTGACTAATAGCCGGCGGGTCTTGACGAAATACTAAACAAACAAAAAGTCTTAATCAATAAAAAAAAACACATTATGCTAATAATTAAGATTTACTGAGAGGTGAAGGAATGTTAGGTCTCTGTTGATGATGAACGAAGTGATCAGGATGAGCAGAAGCGGCAGCCAAGGCAACTACTGGCGAAACTGACCTTGGGCTTAGTGGAGGAGCACCAGGTGACGTCAAAGGTCTCTGAATAATCGGAGGATGATTGTGATTGGGAATAGAGGGAGCCGTAATAACGTTCACATGTTGTTGCTGCTGTTGCTGTTGTTTCAAAATGGCTGCCAAAATCTCACGTTGTTGTTGCTGAATAGCGGGAACAGGTGGTTGCGTTGATTCTTGAGCGCTTCTAACTTGTGACGATGCCATGTAGTTTGCCTGCGCGGCCACCAAAAGCGACTCCATGCTAGATTGTGTAGTTGGCGTTTTCGGCTGATGAGCAGAATCATTTTGGGACTGAAATAATGTCGATAAGAAATCGTTGGCCGGTTTGTGTTGATTGGCATTAGGTGGACGGGATGAAGTGGGTGTCGTCGAATTAATAGTAGGAAGAAATCCTAAACAATTATTAAACTATTAATATTTAACCAGTTAAAAATTAAGTGAAATAAACCATTTAAGATATCCTGTTCAGTGGGAGCATTCTTCAGAACTTCCATTACGTGAAGCTTTGACTGACTGTGTTGTGGAGCTGAATATTCGCTTCCCTATTATCAAAAGATTCTGCAAAACTCTTTTATTAAAATCTAAAACTAAAAATTTACCTGGACGCGTTTATTTTCAGTTTCAAAAGCACTGACATTTCCACCTCGAGGTATTGGAGTAACTCGACCATCCGACATCTGAGATAACTAAATTGCAAAAACAGAAAATATATTCATTTAATTTGATGTTAATCAAATAATTTTATGCTGCAGACAAAGTAGTTAAAACTAGCATGCAACCACAACCACACCAGAATGCTTAAATGGTCCTTTAAAGCATCTTTCTATGAACGCATTCTTAAAATTGTGCGCAGGTTACATTTGATAGAACTACAATAGCCTCTTTCTCTAATTTTAAGCTTCAACCACTTCACAATTTTACCAATTTTCCTTACCAATTTCTCAAAAGCGTTCATAGACTCCACTTGACTGATCGCTACTCCTCTTGTTCTTCCCAGTACCAGATTTTTCAAATCATTTTCCATCTTGTTTATATCTTTAATCTGTTCAAACGACGACGAATTGCTGCCGGCTTGATTGCTAAACATTTCATCTCTGTGCTGAGTTGCCTGAAGTACGTTCAGCAGTTGCTTTCCATTATCCCCAGCACTTCGCTTGGTCAATTGCGCTGGACTAATAGGAGCAAAGTAGGTGTCAGACCCAGATGTTGGCGATGAGATCAGTTCAGTAGTCTCGCTTATATCTTAAAATTTTAATAATTTAAATTTATAAGATTTATTTAAAATATAGCAAACGCACTTACTGGATATAATGGGAGCGATTAGCTCGTCCTGGAACGACGAACGTCGACTAGTATCACTGCTCTCAGCTACTCCACCACCTGGAGACACTACATCAGTCCGAAAAAACTGTCCAAAGCGACTTCCAATTAAGGAATCGTTCTCGATCGTTTCAGGACTTGCCGACTATTAAATAAAATCAATTAACAATTAAAACTTTCAGAATGAACAAAGAAATTGAAAAAATAAATAAAATCATATAAAAATAAATTTACAGCAGCTGGAAAAATAGACGACATTGTGTCAAATTTAAAGAGATCTCCAAAGTCAAAGGCAGCAGACGATTGGTCAGCGGGATCTTCTTCACCATCTCCCTCTGAGCGGACAGCAGCTTCTTCCATCTTCATTACTTCATCAGAACCATTCGTCCGTTTCCCCTCGGGAGCAGAAGCGGTGGCTGAAACTTCCTCTTCTTCCTCAATAGTTGGCGTCTTCGACTTCCTCCAACTTTTCCGCCTCTCTCGCTTGAGGTCTTTAAAGCGATCGTCGCTGTCAGCAGAAGATGATTGAGGATCATCAAAGCCACGCAACTCAATGGTCTCAGATTGGCTGGTTGGACCACCGCTAAACCATTCTGGTTCCTCCTCTTCTTCAATGCGTCGAAAATCTAAAAACATAACAGTAATTAAGTAACCTTTATAAACATCATGCATCAAACAGCCTACTCTTGTCTTTAGATCTCTTGTCATAGTCTTTTGGAATATCTCGATGCAATCTGCCACTATTTTCATCTCGGCGAAACCGTTCATTGCTTCCAAGACCACTTCCTCTTGAGTTGCCTCGGTCACTTCTATCGTTTCTCAACGAGCCTCCAGATCCACCATCATGACGATCAACGCTTCGATAGCCATAATCTCTTTCACGATCACGTTCACGGCTGAAGAAGCGGCCGCTGCCAATGCGTCGGCTAGGCTCACGATGACTTTCCCTTTAAATTCAATTTAATTAAAAATTAAAAGTAAAAAACCCCAGTGTTTTACAGCTACCTTTCGCTTGGTCGAAGCTCAGGCGGAGACTCGGAGCGCCGGCTACCAACACTGGTGCTACTGCTAGGTGGTTGAGCTACATGACATCCAGTCCCAAAACTCCTTCGCTGAGGACTGAGAATAATTCCGTCTTGATCATCCTTCAAACGTTCTTTTGGATCAGCTACGTCCAAACTAAGCATTATAATGCGCTCTATTGTCAAATTTTAAAAATTTGAAACAATTACCACTTCTTCGCTTTCCAGTCAAGCTATCTCTATCCAAGTCAGCTGGACGTTCCCGTTTGCTTTTTGGTTCATCAGATGACGTTCCTGATCCTTTAGTTGCTCCATTTCCTCCAGCGTCATCGTTGCGTTCACACAACACCCACTTCTCCGGATCCCACACGCCCGACTCGCTAAAAACACGAACAGTTTATTAAACCATGTAAACAAAATTTAAAACTACAGTAATATAACAAAGTCACGACACACCAATTTCAAATATTATGCTAAGTTTAAGTTTAGCAATGAGTTTTTCTATTTACTTAAATGTTGTATAAGGAACTATTATTCCTACGTTGTCATTACAATAACAAGCTAGTACTTAATTCCATGTTAAACCAAGCTACCAAAAAAAAAGTATAAAGCACTAAACCGCGCGTTTAGTTACTTCAAGACAAGACATAGCTAAAAAGACTAGTTTAATATTAAAAAAAAATTTGATATTGGAAGCTAAATTCACTATCAGGAGAGATTCGTTCCTGAAACAGAGAAACTACTTAAGTGTTCACGGTGTCGGCCAATACGTATACCTTCACTGTTAAAGTGGGCGATATGTTACAAAGCAAACAATCTAATAAAATCAGCTTAAAAAAATTAAACAAATTACTTGAAAAATTCCAACTTTAGAAAATGAGGTCTAACTTTGGCCCCAGCAGTTTGAGAAAGAGCAACAAGTTGTTCCTGCAACACAACAAAAATGAAATTAGGATACCGATTCAGACATACAGTATGTAGTTGAGAAATAATTGCAAATAAAATTCAGTACTTTGTTGTATTTGTATCGCTGCGTAGCTCCATCAGCAGGCATTTTCAGTATTTCAGCTAAAATGCTGCGAGAATTGTTCAAATCTAAATCCAAACAGAAAAAAATAGCAAAAACAAAAGTCAATACATGTGATAAAATTCACACTCAAATCTAACAATTTCAACCAAATACTATTACATAGTTGATCATTTGTAATAATTTGCATAACTGTAATGACAGTAACAGTTTGTAATATTTTATTTATGATAAAACTGACATGAATCTGCCACGTAAAATTTTTCAAGCAAATATAAAACGCGTCTACATCAAATTTAAATGATAAATTTATTAATTGCGATTTGAAACACAAAACAATCAGTTTTGAAAAATTTGCCAATAACTGACGTTTAAGCATTGCACATTAACTGACTTTCACAAATAAACTTATTAGTCAAACGCAAATTAAATTGCTCCAAACATTTTAATTGATATAACAACCATAACACTTGCACCTTAAAATTATACAGAAATTTGCATAGACAATGGTCCATGCAGCCTATTTTACAGCTAAACAGTAATTACCACTACAATAACATTACTCTATCAATTCAGTTAGCAGAATAATAAAGATGTTTAAATTAAATACCGTTAGTTTTTGATTCATCGACGCTGTTGATTGTGTTTTCATGAGTAAGTTGTAGAGCTGCCATGACTAGCACACTGATACACACATATATTGAGCTTCTGATTACTTTTTTTTAGATGAAGACTTGATAAAATGATCGTCCACACAGTAAACAATTAACTTGGAAGACGCTTACATACACAAAGACGAATACAGACAGATACAGATTAAAAATTTTTTGTTGTTTTGTTGTTGAATGCGATGCTACGATGATGACGATTATGTTGACCCCGATTAAATTCTTCCAAAATATAACCAATATTTGTGTTTACCTTTTTAATTATCACCGATAGTAAATACAACTTAAGATTTTGGGTTTTGATTTTATGGTTAAAATGTTACAATTAAAACTGAAAAACTGAGAGATACTGATAGAGAGAGATTAAGTCCACATACACACAACAGACAGTTCTAAATAAAATGTCGCCCCAAGAAAACAACCCGGATGTTACGCGCGCTATTTACAAGCTCATGCAGGTTCCCATAACCATGGATATACGGATAAAATCCCATACAATTAGATATATACACGTAAATAAAAATTACATAATGGGAAAGTCCCATTGGTTAAATGTAGACCAGTCCTTCATATTTCTTTCAGGGCTGCGTTTGACAATTTCGTTTGATCAATTTAGACTTTTAGCACGTTCAATTATTAATTGAAAGCAACCATTTTCAAATTCAAAATGATGCAATAATGTGCATTATTTAATTATGTTATAATTTAACTTCCAAATAAAATCTTAAAACTGACGTTGCGGTATTTTGCATGGCTATAAGCACCAGATGGCAACACTTCCGATTTAAAAAACAAACAAATTACTGCGTTTCAAATTTAAAAACCCTTAATTTAATGTACAATGTTAATTTAAAAGATTTCGTGAAAATTAAGTTTGTTTTAACAGTTTTAATGTAAATTATTGCACTGAAACTTTTTTCGAAGTTTTCCATTACGTCTTTTAAAATATTTTAATGACTAGTTTTTTTTTTTTTAGCAAAATACTTTACTTTACCGTAGTTCAAATATGTACGGAATTTGTAACAACTATTAAACGTTTACCTGCTAATTTGATGGGATGTAGCTTTGAGTAGATTAGTTGCTGTAAAATAGCCGAAATGAACTGCTCATAATTATAATGTTTGGGAAAAGCCAAAATATCTTTTCGCAAATAATTAGTCAGTTCATCTTTATAAGATGGCAATAAACGATAAGAAAAATTCTGACAGCCATTGCATTGGACATGACTTTGTCCAAGCGAACGGTGAAAACATGACGGCGAAAACTTCGACATCCATGGCGGATTATACCCGAAACCCGACATTATTCATCAATAAATATTATTAAGTATTACACAAAACAACTGTTAACTACGATAGTTGAACAACGAAGTGAACAATAATGTGGTTTTTAAATTTAAAGAAATTTCATCATAAGTCAAAGATTAATTAACAGGAGGAGGAGCTTAAATAGGCAAAGAAAATTACCTGTTAAAATTAAAACACTACCTTGGAGTTTGAGCTATTCAAAATTTGCTACACGGCCCACTTTCATATCTAAATAAACTCAACAAACAAGTTACAGTACATGATTAATTTCTTAGTTTTCTGTTTATATTTTCTGATTTTAAATTAAAAATACATGTAAATATCGCAATACTTTTTTTTATGTTAATATAAATATTACGTTTCAGTGAGCGAAAGTTGTAAAATTTTTTCTAACATTTCTTCCTCCGCTTTTTTTCGCTTATCTTCTTCCACTTTTTCCTTTTCACTCATTTCGATGGCCAATCGCAATTGCTCGTCCAAATACAACTCATCCGCTGCATTTTCTCCAATCTCTTCCTGAGCTTCTCGCAAAGTTGACGAATTTAAACCAAATTCACCATCATTTTGATAAGACAACAGGCTGTCGTGAATAGCTCTAAAATCAACAGTTTCAACGTTAACACAATTTATTTTTGCATTTCTAATTTTCATAAAGCCAGATTAAATTATTAGAAACCAAATTAAATAGCTATGTCAATTGTTTTTATATCCCCGAGATGACTATTGATAGAAATAAATTTCGTTTTCAAAATACACAATTTGATCTCCAGTAATTACACAGTAATAGTGGTTTTAAGATTTCCATCTTAAAAACAAATTAAACATATTTCAGAAGCTAAAGTGTCTTGCTATTACCTTTGAATTTGTTCTTCTTCATCAGAACATAAGAAATTGGATGAAATAGGATAATTAGGTGGCGGTTGGTTTCTTAAGGCTTCCCATATGGTCACCTAGTAAAGTAAAAACTAATTAGAAATGTTAAATTATGAATTTTATTATTCTAAAATAACAAAAATATTGACCTTTTCCCGTTCTGCGCCTTCTTCCATTAGATTTTGTTGAATGGCACATTGCATTAGCTCATCGTCATCTTCCATACTAAATTGTCGTCTACTATCAACACCTATCAATTATTTAATTGATAATACCATTAAATAAACGAATTAACTATAATAAGGTATAAATAAAAATATATAATATGAAAAGATCACAAACACACTTTATAAATCCAAAAGAACTGAAACGTGCATAATAATTATTTATCTTTCTACGGTAATTATGTGATAGCTAAAATGCTCTTCTATGGAGCTGTGGATTTACAACCAACAAGTCGGCTAATAATGTCACCTGACACTTAAGTATTATTAGCACGACAATGCAATATTGTATAACTGTTCAATAGATCAAGTTGGCATGTAAAACCACAGTAAATAATGCAAATAAATGAATTTTCTAATTAAAACTGAAGCAAAAAAAAACTAAAAACGTGATAAAATAAGATAGTGCATTAATATAAATAAACAAAATTAACTAAAATGTTGTTGTTTTGTTTTGGTTTTGACCTTTTTAGACTTACTTCTCTCGTATTCACATTCAGACTTATTTTCTTTAACTGGGAGAAGAAGAATGGGAGGAGGGTTCATCCTAAACTTTATGGTTTAAAACAATATTTGTTTTATGAAGAGACACAAAGAGAGAGAGACAGACAGACAGAAAAAAAAACAAAATGACGAACCATATCACAGCAGCACATATCCAAAAACATCAACAGCTTAGCTCAGAAAACATACTTCGTAATTAAAATATAACTTAAACTCACTTACTAATTAAGTGCTAGTTAATTTAAATAAATCAAATAAAAGCAAGAAACTGAGCAAGCTTTGATATTGTCACCATTTAAGTAGCTTGTACATCGGAAATATTTCAAGACCAGCAGTGGTATTATTTCTTAAAGCTACGTTAGAAACCGGAATTGAATTTGACTAAAATGGTTAAGTTTCAAATTTAAAAAATTCAACATTACAAAAAAAACAATTTCACATAGTTTCATATGGAATGAATTAAAACTATTGGACATTTTTAAGTTTTACTACGAATCTGTAATACACGAAATTACTTGAGTCAAACAAACTGACGATCACCGATCTAGTATTTAATCATTTTGCGAGCTACTTTTAATATTCGTAGTAAAAAATAAAACTTGTGTTTCAAAGATTTAATTGCAAAGCTGAAACACACTGTTTTGATGTTCAAAGCTATTTAAACTTGGATTGTGACTTTCATTCATTAAGAAAATGAATATGAGTGAAAGGGAATGTAAGATGAATAATACCTAATCTTAAATAATCTGATGGCGGCTCAAATACAGAGTCGCATAGAACGCATGCTAGCTGTCCACTAGATTCCTCAACAGTCGATACTCCAGTCACTGAATTTTCAGTAGCGAAAATATTTCCAAATGTCACTCGAGCATTCAGAATATGAAACAGCGGAATTTCTGGTTAAATAATGACAATTAATACAATGATCAATGTCGTTCTAATTTTAAGTCATTTTTACCAATTTTAATTGGAAATCCAGAAGGTAATTGTAACGTAATAAAATCTTTTAATTTGGCAAAATGTGAATTGCTAATCGCCATCAGGTCAACAATTGGAAGAACCTATTTTAAATTTATAGATGATAGTCACCAAAGTTTATTGAATAATATTTTAAAAAAGCACAAAACTTTTTTTTGCAAAAGTCGGTGGCAAACATACCTGCTCTTGTAATGAAAGCGGATAATGATCGCACAGCCATAAGTTTGCTTTAAATTTCTGCACTTTGTTAGTAATTTCTTTTGGTCGGCCAATGTCTTTTCCATTCAGATCAACCGTTTCATCCAAATATTCTTCAACGGTTATGTTACACGGATTGCTTATGTTAACCATGGCCAATAACTAATTCAATTCAAAATATTTCTAAAAATCGATACAACAACTGACAATTTTTGTAACCCAATACCCCATTGGCATTTCCAGAAGCATTGCCAGATTCTTCTGACTCAGCAATTCCAAGGAACGATTCAAAAGAAGACTTTGTGTTTTTGTTTTTGCTTTTATCAGCATCCGTCAGGTGCTCCATGCGTGTCTTCGTCACCAGTTCAACGTTACATGCATTATACACCTTTATTAGATTAGATTAATTAATAGATTTTAATCAACTTTATTTGATATTACTTTGCATTCGTATCCATTGACCATTTCAGTTTTGTCACTCCTCCATCCCCAGATGCCTGAGCGATTGCGTTCAAAACTGATTTTGTCAGTGTCGATAAAGGTAGAAACGATAGGGCTGGTGAGCCTTGCAGCCACAACTTCGTCAGTAGATCGACCATAAGTCACATCAATGCCTTGGCTCGCAAGAATACTCTGTTGCTCCACATACACTTGCCTTGTGTCGTGATCAATCTCAACCATTACAGCAGTGTCTCCTTCAAAAATTTTAGTAAATGTCTTTATTAGAAACATGTTTCATTCTAGCCCAACAAATTTCCGATTAGTACAATTTCCCCCAAATTATTTTGTTACATTATTTAAGTGGTACATTTTTGAAGTTTCACCCTTGTGAGGCTCTAAGTTCTTAAACCAAAAGATTCCTGGACAGTAGTTCATCCATTTTACAAGAAGCTATTTTAAACGGTAACTTACTCTGTCCTTTAAAGACATAGCTTCTATTTCCCCGTTGCCACGTACTTTGCTCAAAACCAAGCAATGTCGTGTCAATTCTGACGTTGCAGCCTCGTTTGTACACTTTGTAGGTATCGCTTGGACACATTCGAGACACCAAAGGCACTAGAAATTCAAAATGATGATTAGAACGTTAAGTAATAGACGTACAATAAATACTTACCCCAACTTGTAAACTCCCATTTCATTTCAACATAAAAATCAGGAGCCTGTAACAAACCAATTAAAATGTTATTATTTTATCTGTAAATTTAAAAGTTAATTGTACAATTAATCAAATAATTTATCAATAAAATAAGACGTTCATTAGATTTTAAATAATAACATTTTGAAATTGTTAGAAGTATTCTAAACGACAAATACAATAGTAATTCATTTATAATAAATAAAACAAATTTGTGTTAAATAGAATTTTAAAAAAACTGTCAAGATATACAACTACCATTAGAAAAAGTCTTTGACATTTTCAGTAAATGTCAGTTACCTAATGTAGCAGCAATAATATCATAGTAAAATGTCAAACTTCTATGGGAATACTATTGATATTTATCAAAAATGTTTATCATTTTTTACCAAAAAAATTAATACTGTAATTTTAAACGTAAATTCATTCCATTTTTAGTTCTATATTCAATATTTCTAAATTAGTCTTACATCTTGTAATCTTTGTAGCAGTTCAGGAATTCCTCCAATTCTGGAGCTATATCGATTCCGGTCTCTTTTCTCAACAACAGCCTGCACAAGTTCAGGATCTCCCGTTGCCACAGCCTCTTGCACAACTGTCACATATTCAATCAATTACCATAAGCATTCAAAAATACTCAATATAATTATTATAGTACTAGTCCATCCTCCTCGATTTACAGTGTCCACACTTGCATCATGACGTAAAAGAACTCTTGTACTTTCCAGAAATCCCAAAGTCACTGCTAGCATTAATGGTGTTCGCCCTCGAGGATCCAACAACTCCAAATCATACTACAAAATAAACATCATACTAAACTCAATGGAAATGATATTACTGTTGAATAAAACATTTTTATAAGCTTTCCTAAATTCTATCCATTCTGACTACTTAATAGCCAACGGTAAAAAAAAAATGTAATAAATTGAAGTAAATTGATTAAATTTTATAATTGAATAAATTTATTAATATATAGATTTTTTAAGATTAATAAAAAAACTACCCATTTTTAGTTCAGAGTTTCAATGCCCTTTCGATACTTGTATTTTAACATAATTATAATACTACATCTAAATTATTAATCTCAGAAACATTAGGTATTTCTAATAATTATTTTATACAGCAACAATGATTTAAAAGGGTCCTTTTCCCTGTTGCTGATGGATACATCCTATTGGCAAGCCAATGAATAAAATGTGAATGACCGGAAAGTTTATCAATATCGATCGAAATAGATTAACCCTCCCGTTCACACATCCTCATTTTATTATATCGTTCCCCAACACATTTTATTTCAGTGTTTGGATTAATTGTACAGACAACCGGCGCCAATAAACACATTTCATAAATCTAACCAAGTAAATATCCATCTAATTCCACCTCATTGTTTTTTTCCAATTTACAATGTTTATCTGAGATGGCGTCAGTCAGCTGACTTTGTACAAGTAAAATTTAGCCAACAAATTCTTTGCAGAAATAATACAATGGGTAAATTATAATATTGCAGTATAAACACAAAGTCATTAATAATTAATTAAACAAGTAGGATAAACGAACCTTTTTGCTTTGAATAGCTTTGTCCAGTTGTGCATATTCGTTATGCCATACCAGCCAATGCAGAGGAAATTTCCCATTTAAAATTTGAGTTTTATCTGTCATTTTTCCAGTTGATTAATGCAATCTATTTCCTCCTGGTATATTAATTAAATAATTAAAATCATATTGCGATGAAACCGTGCACTTATTTTCCCCGCCAACGCCCGTTTCTTTTTCATTCCAAATCGTACGCGCGCACAAAAAACATCAGATTGATACTGTGTAGATCTGACCGAATAACCTCTTTTACGTTACAACTGATGCAACGGCCCTACAGGGCTAATTTCTTGCACATTTATAACAAAAACATTAAACAATTGGTTAAAATGTTTATAGATTTATATAAATACTTGAGTAGAAATGTATTAAAAAAGAGGAATAATTAATGAAATTGCTACACTAATTTTACAATCGCCATTTTCTTCATCAAATTATTATTCAGTCGTTTCATAGCTTGCTTTGGGCTTTGAGCCTTTGGAGCTTTTTTCAGCCATAATATGGCAAGACAATAAAGTCAATATTGCAATTCATTGTAAACTTAACAATAATACCACTTTGCCTGCAATATAAATGTTTATGAATGGTTCCTCCCATACTCGGCAATTGTATGAATCGCCGTTAAAATCAGACAGAAGATGAAAAATTCCGGTAAATAAAATATCGGTATATTAAAAAGTTCAATAATTAATTTGATAAACATCTTATATTTTAAATAAAGTGGACATTAGGAAGAGAGGTGATTTGTTTCTAATACAACAGTAAATTAATAGCTTACAACTTACTTTCCAATGCATTTTCCAATAAAATACCGGTATTTGTACGGTAGAGAAATAAAATCGGCGATATCATATCAATTATTGTGCTAATACAGTATACTGTATCTGTAAAAATACAGTATAATACCGGTACATAATCTTTCGGTGATGAACTTTACTATGGAAATAAAGTCTTTGAAAGGAGAAAACATTTTAACGACTTTTTAATAATATTTTTCTGATCGACATTTTCCATAAATTTTACGATGAGAGAAAAACAATCCTTTTATAATTTGCGTTTTTTTTTTAAAGGACTTCTCAAAATTACATGCATTCCTCAATAAATTATGGGCATAAACATCTACGTAATTCATGCAATTTTTTTTTACCAAAATTCATAGCATACTTTTCAAGTTTAAATGGTAGAATTAAATTTTTTAAATTGACTAAATTTTCCAAAGGCATCATTTTGATGAAATATCAGAGAATAGCTTTTAAGATTAATGATAGCTTTCAGCGAAAGAGTTTTAACTGTAGCACAGTATTTATTGTTAATAACAATGAAAGTGTTGCATTTATATCCTCAATTTTAAATACATGAACCTTATCATAATAACAAAAAAGCTATTCTCACGTTTAATTTTGTTGCCCATTAATACAACTGTACATTATAATACCTCGACATCGAGATAAATTTGCTTAAATAAACCAGAAAAAAATCAAAATAAATATAAACTTGAATCACGCATTTTGAAAGTATAACTAAATCACTCATTAACCTTGATTCGGTAACTTCCTCTAACTTAATTAAACTTTACAAAATTATATATTAATGATGATGACAGGAACGAATTATATTATACTGGGCCACAACCGTCCAATTTCTTGTTTTCCTTAAATTAAGAAAAAATTCCAATAGGCTGTTTGATTACTTGCGTTTCTTATCTTCTTTCTTCTGAGTTGGCGACGTTACATCTAAATGATAAATTGAATTAGTAAATATTTCACAAAATAATTTAAATGCAAGATAAAAGCACACTAGCCACCACCAAATCAAAACTAATAGATACATATTGATACAGTATCTAAGACAGTAACAGAAATTAACTAATAAATAACTTCTACACTAGATAATTTTACATTCGAGTAATATTTGTTATTTTTCAGCGATATATCGATGGATCCCAAACTGATTCCAAAACGAAATTTCCATATAGATTATTAAGTCTCAAATTTACAATTAATATGATGTTTAGTTATTCGTTAGCAAAGTTTCAGTTCAATAAATTTCTAACTTATTCCCATCTATGGAAAATATCTCGTTAATAGAAATTAGAATTTATATAAATAGAAACTTAAAAATAAAACATATCCACAAATCAGCTTGATCATCCATCAAAACAGAAAGTGTAACATCAGTTTCTGTTATGGAATTAAATCACGTGCCATTCTTTCAATGTTCAGTAAGTTACAGAAAATCAATAGAACAACACGTTTATTTAATTTTTTGAATAAAAATTCGAATGTAAATAATTAGCTATTACTAATTTAAAAAGCTCTAAAGTTGTAAGAGCAGACAAGTGAGGCAACCTGACCTAATACAGGCAAATACAAATGGCTCACTTTATGAATGCTCAGAAAAATCGAATACCACCACCAAACTAACTACAGTAATAACAAAAAAATCGTAACTATAGTTCGTTTCACAACTCCGTGCAAATAAGTCGATGAAACGTCATGCAATACATTGCGTCTCATAGACTCTGTACACGGTAGTGTGCCACGGACTATAGTATATCAACATAAATAGCAGTGCAGAGAAATAAGCTTAAGAAATTAGTACAGTAACATACAAGCAAAAAAAAAAACTGTTACAACACAAACATGCTCAATCTAATACACAGACCATTCACAATACACAAACACAATGACAACATTGTTATAGATAATAAGAAAATTAATTATCTTTTCTTTCATTAATTAGGTTGAATATGGATATCCGGTGTAGTCCTGTGGAAAAGCAATTATTAAGGGATTGGGTAGATTTTTTTGGTTTAGTTCATCACTGTAAATTAACTTAAATAAAAATCACACAAAAATATCAAAGGTCAAAGTGGATTTTTATTTTTTAACGCTCAAGAAGCAAAAAAAAAAAAAATTTCACACTAGTAAAACAGTTCAAACGAGGTTGAGGGGATTAACGTTCCATAGGTTTTGGGTAGGAACTTTTAGATGACCAATAACAAAGTTTGGGACTTTATAGGGGTGAGAAATTAACGTAATCGTGGGAAAGAAGAAATGATTTTTTTTATATTTTTTTCTTCTCTTTAAGATAATAAATTAGAAACTATACATAAGAACGGATACATGGGTTCAATGGATATAATAGGTCCAGGCCAGTAGATTTAGGCCCATATACAGAAATCTCCTATTAAAAATTTAAGAGATTCAAAAAGTTTTAATAAAACATTTGAAATCTATCGATTTTTCTAAATAAATGCAAATCGCATTTATCTTTTTCATCAAAATATTTTTTGTTAGAATTTTTGAACCTGTGCAGTATTAATCAATGACGTACTAAGGGAAAGTAGCATCCAAACATTTAATATTAGGCTTTTCTAGACACAAATCAAATCTGAAACAATCCATAGATGCCAGATTGTCAAACGTCTAAATTAATTACCAAGACAAATTTGGTATTCATATATGAAATAATTTCAGTTAAACTGTGTCTGAAAACTAATTTTTGCTACAGTACCCTAGCTATGCCAAAGGTAACAATTAATCTTTGTTTTTTCATTTAAAATCCGATTTTGTTAATTACAAATACTTAAGAGAGGGGTGGGATTGGGGGGACTGGTAAAAACCCTTAGAGGTAGTGCTTCTCACACACAGTTACATCATTTACACATCCACTCATACACATACTCGTACACAATTACACACTTTCTTCTTCCCCACTTTAAATTTCCCAAAATTATTAATTATCACACTGCTTTTTTTAATTATACCTAAAAAAAAACTCAAAAAGAAAAAAATTATGGGGGGTTTGGTTGCAAAACCCTTTACAAGTTTATATCTCCACTCAAGATATACTTTTAGTCGCTTCACTGTGTCATACGAGTAATTACTTTCAGTAAATTAATTCAATAAGAAAATTGTCTGAAAACTCGATTAATGAAGTTTTATAGTGCAGCAAATCAATTTAATGCCAGGTGACAAATAAGCGACCACCAGCAACTTTTAAATATCGCCCAACAGTCATGATATTTCTCAATATCAATAGAAGCACCATCCCAAACATTTTAACAATGTATCCAAACAAGCGACTTAGTCGCCACACATTCAAAAAAATACTCAAATTTACATTAGAGTACTTTTAAATGAAATTGAGGCATAAAATGATTTACATTTAAAATGATTTACGAAGCATAAATAAAAGCGACATTTTGCCATCTGACACAATGAAGCGACTAACATACGAAATTTCTCAAATATTAAGATGATTTGTTATGATGAACCCAAAAAATAATAACAAATAATGGTTTTTGTTTAGGAAACAAATAACACAAAATTATTATAAGAAGAAAGAATGATTATGGATTGAAAATGGGCAGGGCTAATCTCTCTTGTCCTTTTAAAAGGGGTTGCGGTTGTATAGGTGGGCTGGAGAAATTTCATATTTATAATAATTTACACTGGAGAAAAATACATTAATCCAAGATAAACTCCCCATACTCCTATTAATACATGGATTTCGGTCAAAGGATTTTTACCCTCGGCGAATTTACGAGCCAAAAACTTGAGCGTTTCATCCAATATTATAACCGGAAGTGATATCTTCATTACAGCTATCCATTCTTCAACTTTCAACGGACAAATTTGGAACACGGTCTATTGATAAAACTTGTTAGAATTAATTAGTTTAATTAACAAATCTAAAACTTACCGAAAGGATTTCAACGTATAAGATGACAAAGTGAAGAGTCATAGAAAGAGCAATGGCTGACACCAACCATAAATTGGCCCATGGAGGCATGACTACCAATGACTGATTCTCCGACAAACTGTTAAAAAGTTCAAACAAAACTTCAATAAATTTAGTTACTAAAAGCAAATTTTGGAGTGAACAAAATACTGTATTGCAAATAGCAAAAACTGCAAAATGTATTAAAAAAAATTTAAAAATAACACATTTAAAAAAATTACTTTTAATAAAATTAATGCAATTGTACATGTCAAATTACCTGTTAAGCGCGTTAAGCATTTCAATGGTAACCAAGACGGAAAGAGCCATGGTCATTGGATGTGGATCTTGAAATACGCTGCAGTCAATGCCTTTAAATGCTTCGTTTTCAGCAGAGCAGCTCAAATGATGAGTCAGCTGGTAGTATGAAAGGTTAGGTCCAAGAGGATAGAACATGTACCACCAGGCAGCAGCACCAACAGTTGCAGCACCGACGTATCCTTAACATTACAATATATTTGTCACATTTATTAAACAATTTGATAAAAGTTTATAATTACCTCCGATGGCCATATACCTAAAGAATAACCATCCACTGATTAATCCTTCATCTGCTTTTCTGGGTGGCTTATTCATAATATCCAAGTCAGGTGGGTTGAAACCCAAGGCTGTGGCTGGCAAACCATCAGTCACAAGGTTCACCCATAACAACTGAACAGGAATGAGAGCTTCTGGCATACCCAAGGCAGCAGTCAGGAAAATACTAAAAAATATTAATGTTAATATACCATTTTAAATTTATAAAAGAATTTTGCAAATTTTTGTTATCAGATAATTATGCATTACAAGTTATTTTATGTAAAGCATTCTGTATGAAAAATTCACACTAATGCAACTTTTTTTTTAAAGAGAAATTTAACCTTTCACAATCTGAATTTAAAATTTTTGAAAATGATATTAAATATTTGCAGGAATGTTTAACTTTAACACAACATTAACAATTAAACTACAGTGTTTATATGTCGCTTATTTATATTCATATAAAATACAAACATTAAAAGCAAATTACCTGACTACTTCACCAATGTTTGATGAAATAAGGTAACGGATGAATTGTTTCATGTTATTGTAAATGGCTCTTCCTTCTTCAACAGCAGCTACGATTGTGCTAAAGTTATCATCAGCCAACACCATTTCACTGGCACTTTTAGCTACAGCAGTTCCAGAACCCATAGCAATACCAATTTCAGCTTTTTTAAGAGCAGGAGCATCATTTACACCATCACCAGTCTAAATTACTCAAAATTAATAACAGATCTTGTAGAAAAAATTGTGATGTTATCAACTAACCATAGCTGAAATCTCTCCCATTGACTGTAAAAATTCAACAATTTTAGACTTGTGTGCAGGTTCAACTCTGGAAAATAGCCTGGCTCTGGCAACTGCACTTCGCTGTTCACTTGTAGATAAATCGTCAAACTCGCGACCAGAATATGAAAGACCTAAAGAGTTTTAAATGGCAATAAGTTTCATTAAGTATACTAGCTTAGATTGCACGTCATTGCTAAACTTCAATAAAACTTGCCATAGGTATCTTCGTCTTCGCCAAACACACCAATTCGCCTGCAAATGGCCTCAGCTGTGGCTTTATTGTCACCAGTAATAACTATTACCCTAATACCAGCTCCACGGCAGCGCTGAATAGAATCAAACACTTCCTTACGAGGAGGATCTAACATACCCACTACACCCACAAATGTAGCTCCAACCTAAATACAAAAAACCATAAGCAACGTTTAACACCAAAGTTCCAAAATACAGGGTGTATAATACTGTTAAAAATTTCCTTTTCATATTTTGTAATTACAATTACCTCGTATTGTACAAACTTGTTGGAATCTCCCAAATCCATATCATCAGGTTTAGGTGGATTATCAATGGTTGCCAAAGCCAAGCATCGCAAGGTATCTCGTCCAGTACCGTACTGCCTTGTAATGTCGAGGATTTTAGATTTAATACCAGGAGTAAGTGGCACTTTGTTTGTTCCAACACGAATGTGTGTGCAACGATCAAGAACACCTTCTGTAGCCCCCTATAAATTCGTATCAAAGTAGAAGTTATAATGACTTCAAAGATGATAATGTTTAAATTGAATTGTACCTTGACAAACATTTTGGGCCCAGTTCCAAGCCTGGATGGTTTACCAGGAACTACATAGACGGACATTGATTTCCTATCTCTCGAAAACTCCAAAGTAAACTCTTTCTTCCACATGGTCTGAATATTTTGGTTGACAACGATGGCAGATTCTCTCCTGTTCAAACCTTGCTTGCTCACGTTAAATGGATTCAATTTTTCAGCCAAAACAACCAAAGCTGTTTCAGTAGCTTCTCCCACTTTTTCAAAAGCTTGTTTGTACTTTTTAAGAAAATAATTAATACTTTTCAACATAAATTGAAATCAAATAAATACTTCGTTAAAGTCAATGCTGGAGTCGTTACACATTGAACAAATAGTTCCCAGTTCATGTAAAACATCGAAATCACCTCCTTTAACTTTTTCCCCTTTTAAGAATCTGCATTCAACAACGTTAGTATTTTTATGATAAACGTGATACGATTTAAGCAACTTACACTTCACCAATTGGTTCATAAGTGGATCCAGTAACTTCAAACTCATGGAAACTGGCTTCGTTTCCTTCAGCTTTGTTCACAATAAAAAACTAAAGAAAAGAATACATCAAAATTGACTGCAATCTTTGATACCCATAATTAATAATTTACCCTGCTGACGGACATCTGATTGGTAGTTAATGTTCCAGTTTTATCAGAGCAGATAACCGAGGTACAACCTAATGTTTCAACGGAAGGCAAGCTCCTCACAATAGCGTTCTTTTTAGCCATACGACGAGTTCCCAAAGCTAAACATGTGGTAATAACAGCAGGTAAACCTTCAGGGATGGCAGCTACAGCCAAAGCCACAGCGATTTTAAAGTAATAGATAGCTCCCTATTCACAAATGCATTATTAATTTTCAAAAAAAAAAAATCAAAACAGCTACCTTAATCCAAGAACCACCATGAGCAGGATCACTAAAATGTCCGATATTGATGGCCCAAACAGCAACGCAAATCACAGAGATCACCTTAGACAACTGTTCACCAAATTCGTCCAACTTTTGCTGTAATGGAGTTTTCACTTCTTCTGTTTCAGACATTTCAGTTCGGATTTTACCTAAAAATGACAAAAATTTAATAAATGTTAAATATAATTAAAAAAGAAATATTTACCAATAGCAGTTTCCAGAGCGGTTCCAATAACAATACCACGAGCCTTTCCAGAAGCAATATTTGTTCCCTACAAAAAAAACCATTGCTATTTATTAACTTTCAAATTGCTCCTACATGTAAATATTTTTGTCGTTTTGCATTTCTATCGTTTACCAAGTAATCGTCATGAATGTTTATTAGTGTTAAAATGCACAAGAACCAATTTTCTGTCAGTATTAAGATGTTTATGAACTTACCGAAAACATTATGTTCTTTTTATCTTGATTGACAGCCCTTGGATCAGGAATAGCATCTGTGTGTTTAATTACAGAAACTGATTCTCCTGTTAAAATTGACTGATCAACACGTAATGTTGTTGAATAAATCTTAATTAGCCTAATATCAGCTGGCACTTTGTCACCAACTATAAAAAAATTATTAGAAATGCAAATTAATGTCTTAATATTTAGTAAATACTAACCAGATACTTCAACAATATCACCGGGAACGATATCCTTTGCTTTAATCTTCTGTACGCCTTGTTTATCTTGCCTTACTACCTTACCCATTTCAGGTTCATATTCTTTCAAAGCTTCAATGGCACTTTCAGCATTTCGTTCCTATGATTAAAATAAAATACGAATTAATTAAAAACACTGTAATTTTTCAAATACGACTGCAACATGTAGTAAATTACGACAAAAAATCCTGTTATATTATTTTAGAATATAATTTTAGAAAACAAAATTAAAGATTTCAATCGCTAAATTTGATTCGGTCCTGCAATCAGGTTGCAAGCCAAAAAAAAATTAACATAGCATTAAAACAGAATACAATATTTTCAACTTGGCGAGAAATAACTCAGCTGAAAACATTTGATTCAGCGAATTAAATGGTGGTGCTAAATGTAAGTTATGTAAATTTCCCCGTTAAAATTACTTTATATTTTTCTCTACATTTTCAATTTCTTGATCCAATAATACTTCTAACATTGTTATCTCAACATTTCCATTATTTTTAAATTCTTATGTCAATCAAGTTGTCAAAACTTGAGAATATGAGGAGGGAAAAACTTTGCAACAAGAAAACCTGCACATGTCAATTTGTCTATTCTTTTGTCAGTTTTATTTGGCAAGTTATAGTACATTTGCAGTTGTAAGTATGGGTGGCCTCACATTCCCTATTTATCTCGTTACCCAATCTAAATACTACAAACAAAAGACTCAAAAGATACACAAAAGCGCACAGGTAAAACAAGAGAAATATTATATACAACATAATTTAAACTTAAATAGTTATATCTGAGAAGAACAGTGTCTAAAATGTTATGAAGATAGCTAAATATAAAGCTATAGTGTCAAGCAGGAGCTAAGAAATCTAAAATAAGACACGAGATCAGGTTGCTTTTAAAAAAAACCAGTCACCCAACAACTGAACATTTTCAGATGGCAAATATATACACAGAGGAGAGACAAAGTTTAAGGTGTGTGTTTGTGCCAAAATTTCAGTGGCAAGGTTGAAGGCCATTTTTACAAAAAACGAAAAAAAAAAAAAAAAAACCCCCGATTATAGAATACAACAGGTAATAAAAAGTCGGTACAATTTCTTTACAGTGACACTACAGGACTTTTCCTTCTGAGAATGCAATTATTTTTTTTTTTCTAAAGATTTTTGGCTAACAAACAAATTCAAACAGTTTCAGACTCTTGAGAAGGCTTGAAATAAGTTAAATTGGCAGATAAGGAAGCAATATTTGACCCTGAGTGTTAATTTAGGCATTTCCAGTTGCTTCTGCTTCATTCTGCTGATGTTTGCCAAAACACTAAGATATCCGTACTTCCTCTCTCATGTCTTGTCAAGGGAAAAAAATATGCTTTAAAAAGTGTCTTGGTACATGTGTTCATGTGTATAAAGGGAAGAATTTCGGTTAAGGTTTAAAAGAGTTTTAAGTTTTGCCAAACATGGCCATCATAAAATGAGGGCCTTTCAAACAGCGACTAGGATTCGACAATTCAAAAAAGAATTCGACTACGACCTCTTAATAACAAAATAAATTGCCAAAAAAAAAATGCATTTCGAAATCGTTCACAAATTCCGTTATACTAACCACCATCTAACCTCGAATTTCATAAACAAACCACCGTTTCAGCCAAAACTTTCATTTAAGCAACCAAATTAGATATCTGACGTTGAGATTGATTATACACCAGTTGTCAGTTTTAGCACTAGATTAAAGTTTTAAATCTAACCTGGCTAAACAATTTCAATCACATTATAGCGTTCGATATTGCAAGTAACGCTATAATAACGCATTTATAAAATAATGAAACCTGAGAGCAAAACTTCACAACTACTATGTACTCTATGCCACGTTAAACCTATGGCTACAAGGCGAAGCTCAGACTCTGGTCAGGTTAAAACGTAGCATAGAATGCATTGAAGATTACTTGAAGCAATATTATAACCTTTTATTATTCATTTTTAGTGAAACTTTTCCAACATCATTATTCTCTGCATTAAAACTAAGAAAAGCAATAAACATGCCCACACTCCACTCATTTTCATAAGAACATGGAACTTATTTTGCTAAATATCAGTCAATTTTGGCCCCTTAAAATCACATCTATTCCTAGAGTTAACCTTTTTGAAAATTTAGGAATAAAAATTTATAATTTATGCACCATTTACACGTGAATTGCACCCATAAAAAATTTTATTTCTATGAAGACATTATTCACTATAGAAATTTATCATGTTTAATTATCTAGCTTGATGTTTATTCATTTATAAAGTTGGATCGACATTTTACGTGAGATTATGAGCATCCACTACACGAAACCTCCAATGTCATGAGCAGATTTACAGCAAAAACTGCAGATAGCCGAACACAATAACTTATTAGGTATGAAAACGTTTTAAATAAGGTAAATTTTTTAAGTAAATATAAAAGCTACTCTTTGAGAAATTGTGCAATGGAAATCAAAATAGGAAAATTGACGGAAAAAGATGAAGCAGATGTTGTGTATAGAGTATACAGATTTCTTTAGTCTGACAAGACTGACAGGAAGAAAAGCAGAAGCGAATACTCAACATCTGCCTACATTACTACTACTGAACTGCTGCTAGCCTGCTACATCACCTAGTTTTTGATTTTAAAAAAATAATCAGCAGATTAAGTGTACAAGAGAGTAAACTCGTTGTAAGAAACAACAACATTGAAAAGTATAACCCCCCACCAACCGAGCCAATTTTTGATGCTTTTTTTAAAGTTAGTTAAGCAACGCTAAAAAGTTGATCAAGATAATAAACAGCCTATGACTCACTTTTAAAATACTAAATTTATACACTAAACATAACACCCATAAACAGGGCTCACTGTCAAACATTTTAATAGATATTTATAACTTTTTAAAGCCCAGGTTTTGCTCCCTGTCGATTGGAAAATTCAGTACAACCCTAACGCACTAAAAGTGGAGTACTAAGGTGAATTTTATTGCAGACCTGCTTTACGACCAATTATTTAGAACAAATGAACTTCAGATATCCAATAACTAATAAATATGTACTAGGTTAATAAATGATTGCATTATGAATATTTCAAAGTATTTAGCGTCACTCACTAAAATTGGCTACCTATTTCTATCCATGGTAACTTTCAGCTTATATTACTAGAAAACTAATTGAGGTGAATTGAAAGATTTTGCATCTAATAATGAGATAAACGTGTTTTAACATGATACACGAGTAAACTGAACAACCGTTCTGTTCTAGTTTTTGAACCAACATGTCACCAAAGAAAGATGGAATCGTCACCACGTAATTTTAACGACATTGTTTCTAATTATAGTTGAGAGCATTACGGTAAGTGGAACAAATTAACTTAAAAAATATATACCACGTATACTTTAAAAAAAAAATAAAAAAAAGAGTTAAGTGGTGCTGCTTACCTGCCAAACTCCTACGACAGCGTTGGCAATCAAAATTAATAAGATAACAAATGGTTCAACAAAAGCTGTGATCTGATCTTCATGCTCCTCAAATAAAGCTAATACCTGAAAAAAATATTTAATTAGCAAAAACCATTAAACAAATTAGAATTGAGTTCTTACAAATGAAATAATAGCAGCTAACAATAAAATTTTCACTAGAAGGTCATCAAACTGTTCCAATATTAACTGCCATAGTGGTTTGCCTTCTTCAGCAGGCAATTCTATATATCAAAATAAAAATTAGTCATATAAAAATCAAAGCCAAACTCAGAACCATTAAGACTACAGTTTCCACGATGATGCAGACATTTTCAACTTTACCGTAGAGATGGAAACATGTTTTTGAGTCTCCAAATTTGCTAATATTTTAAACATTAAATTCCATTGACCAAATTAGACTACTAAAACACATTTAATAATTAAGGAATAACATCGGTAATTCGTGTATTTATACTTTGAAAAAAAATTTAACTTCACTCAACAGATACCGTTGTAACTTTATTGAGAAATTAAAGCAATTGATTCGTATTTCGGCGACATACAATTGGGTTGTAAATGCTAAATTTAATTCCCAGTGACAAAATGTGGGGCCAAGATTTATTTAAGCAATGAAATTATGCATTCTATTAAATTTAGCATCTCATTACAAGTATTGGTAATGTTTTTCTATGAATAATACACATGGAACTATTGAAACTACCTAACGTAACACAGTAATAGCCTATACTATGAGGTTAGTTTAGTGACGTCAGGAGATGCACCTGTATGTTAACACACAAAAGAATGGGGAGTGGATGAAACCGAGTTTATCCTG
Source organism: Helicorthomorpha holstii (assembly GCA_013389785.1). Classification (NCBI taxonomy): domain Eukaryota; kingdom Metazoa; phylum Arthropoda; class Diplopoda; order Polydesmida; family Paradoxosomatidae; genus Helicorthomorpha; species Helicorthomorpha holstii. The sequence goes on along the minus strand of JAAFCF010006596.1, from coordinate 30,236,722 downwards.
GTTTATTCACTTGCCAGATGCTCACAAATTCTTCATTTTGCTCTAATTGGGAAGAAGAGACATACGCATGCGCAACATGTGGCTTCAACTGCTTGCATCAGCATGTCAAATAGAAACTTTTCATTTTCTCTTAACTGGCAAAATATTCATTTACAGAAAGTGTCAGGAATTTAGATCACCAACTGTCACGTTAAACATTCATAATACCGCTTAACAAATTTAAAACTCAAACATTGCTACTAGTTTTGTAGAAATGACACTTGAAATTCTCTTTTATCTTTTAAAAAGGAAACTAATAACATCTTTAAATCGTTGGGATTGTCCTTATGCCCAATTTTGCCAACAATTGTCTTTGCATTTAAGACACCAAAATTTGATATTAAAGCTAAACGCAATTAGTTTAATATAAAAGTAATTAGATATGCTTTACATATAAAGAAACGTCAAGAACTAAAATATCTAAACAGATGTTTAAAATAAACACTGCAAATGATTCAATTTTAACAGTAACGAACAGCTGCTTAAATTGTCTCTCATTGTTAAATTTAGAAAAAGGTCTAAAAATTACAATTAAACTTTGCATGATTATGTTTCTAAAATAAACATGGTTCCAAAAGACTAGAGATACAAGTATCTGCTGAAAAAGCACCAAATATCTTCAAAGTCACTAACAATTTTTTTTTTAGAAACTTGAAATTTTGTATCTATAAAAAAAGACGACAGGAGACCACTATAAATACTTAATTACACTATTAAACCTAGAAAACGCTATAAAACTGATCTTAAATATTTGCAATCTCCTAAAATCCTTCAATAACATAAATAGATGCCAAAATAACACAAAGCAAGAACTTACAATTACTTTTTGGAATTTAAAAGTAATAAGTTCTTGCTTCTTGCAAAGATAATAAACCGCAAAGAAACATGCTAAAAAAAATTGAAATAGAAAATATCCAAGGTAATGGTTTGACATGGGATAAATGAATTTTAATGTAAAAATTAAACCTGCTTTAATTTCCATAAACGTATCAAATGGCTTTAAAAACACTGAGCGTCATTAATAAAATCTATTTTAGAGTTAAAAAGTCAACTAACAATCTCTTGAAATTTCCTTTCAATATTAAGTGTGCTACTTAGTAATCTAAGTTAAGTCGCTTTAAAAATTAATAATTGCTTCGAAATTTAATGGAAAGCAAGGGTTTCAAATAGGTGAACCGTATTTAGAGCACCATAAGAATTTTAATGGCACCGTGCCATAATGAATAAAGATAATTTCTGAAAAAGTCTAACGTTTCTGCTTTTTTATCTAGCCAGCTCAAAACTATCAAGAAACACATCGAGCTAAAGAAACAGAAGTGCATCTAAAGATGCTACGCATACATGTTCTAACATTCATTAATTATAATCAATTTAATGTCCTAAAGAATCAAATTCATTACAAATCCAATTTTAATCAACATTTAAGATACTAGCTACAAAATTCTGCGTCTAAATATCACAAGAAACTAAATTCCGTATTTAAAAATTGGAATTTAAGAATCACTGGATAATATTTATTATTGTAGTAAAATTAGCTAAATTGTGTGTTATAAAATGAATCTAATTTGCCTTCCTAAAAGCATATTTTATTTCTGGAAATTTAAACTGTTTAAAAACTAGTTTTATCTTTCAAACAAACAACTTAAAAAAATAGATTTCGTTTCTGCAAATTTAAGAGACTCAATGGAAACAGTCATTCGGTTTCGATCATAACATCATTATAGATACACTACCTTACAAGTTCGCATATTTTATTTAGTAACTCACCATTAGGTCCATATTTCTCCTGATATTTTTTAACTTGATCCTCGGACAATCCTCGTTCTGGATCAGTTCGAAAAAAATCCAAAACTTCTTGTACCGAATTCGTATGCGCCGTCTCCATCTTTATGAACAGATGGATTTGTATTAATTATACAATTTCTTAGAATTATATTAAATACAAGCAACGCACTTTTGATAATTATAAAGGTTTCTTGTCCAGCAAGAATGCTATTCCTTTCAGCTATTTTATTCGATGCTGAAGGCACTAGATCCACGTAGAAGGACCTGGCCCAACGTCCTCGTTTCGCACCCAACTCACGAGCACTGACTGACTTGACTTCCTTCGCAGTTCCAAACTCAGCGGCTATGCCTTTGCTTACAGCACTGCTCGGATGTGCTTTGCCAACAAATTCTTCTTCTGCTGTTGCTTTACTTGTGCGGTTAGCTAAATTTAAATTTAAAAAGCAAATGACGTTAAAAATGCCAGGGATACAAAGTTAGAAACACACACCAATCGAGTAAAAATAATTACAGAGACCTTACTCTAAAATTTTCTGTATACTATAAAACTATACCAACATCTCTGTACAGCAGACGACCTTGGACATTACACTACATTTCATATAGGCGATTACGAAATGTTACACAAATTACCTTGTGTTTCCATTTCAAACATTTGCAACCTTAATTATTTCAATTTTTTTAAGTCAGCATTAGTTCAGAAAGAACTAAGCAAGACTCGAGCTTCATGCACTTATTTGGTACTATTTTTGTTCTGAACATTGTTATTTTCATCGATGTATTAGCTGTATTAATATAATGTTTACCAATCTGTTTTTTATAGAAATAACTTGAACGGTTTCAATATTTACATTTACAATGTAAAAAAAAATTAAAATTTGGCTACAAGATGTAAAATGTTATTGCTAAATGAAACGTATTAGGAATTTGAGATAACTTAGTAGATACTTACGTTCAAATAAAAAAAAATTCGTAAAACATTACTCCAAAACCTATTGTACAAATTGACTAAAATATGACCAGTTCACACAAACATACACAAAAGTGTCACAAGAAGTTTTAGAATATACAGATTATAGAAAACCTTTGTTTTTTAGGAACTTTGTACTTGTTCTTTCATCGTCCTGCAATTGTGGCGGTTCTACTCATTACAATTCTAAAAACATTGTCCTATACATTGTTGTGGTTTTAAATATTCTTTGTAAAATGGGAAACCCCACCATGACCATAAGATTTCTTTTGAATTTAAATCAGCTGATATTGACTGGCGAACCTAACATTCCACTTACATTTAAAATTATTTCACAATCAAATATCGTAATAACATGATTTTGTTTTTACAAAGCAATTAGCTATCATTATAATTATTTCCATAGTTATTTTGCTATACAAAGTCGTCTGCTATTAATTTGTGCAGATGCATGGTATTACGGTAAATTTCATAATAGTTGCGTGCTAATAACACGTCGATGTTAATCATATGGTCATTTTTCCCGTTAATTTTGGCAATTCGCCTAGCAATCATTCTCGTTTGTTTACCTACTGGATTGACCTATTACTCCCATTGCCAGAAACAATAAAGATAACAAAATACACAATTTCTTTATCATTTCCTCGTTGTTAAATCACATTTTTGCTTCAAATTCATTCTTAAAATCATTAAATTCCAATTACACCGCGTCGTAAATTAAGATATTAAGAGACAAAAGAGCCTCTACCAATAGCAGTTTACAAAATCATTCACCGAAGGGGACGCTGGCGTTTCATGAAACCCTTTCTCCATGGTAACGACTTTCGAACACTAGTTGCCCCGCATCGGTCTTTTATTATCATACGCCACGAATTACCAGAAATTGAAAATAATTTTTTCCAACTGAATGCAATCTCGATATAAATGTCACAATCAAAAATACCTGATATATACGCCGTTAACGAAGGAACAATTGTAGGTTATCCATTGCAATTACACAAGACTAGAATGTTGTAGGAAAAATCATACAATAGCATTCACCATTCCTCAGAATGTTTAAATGAAAGACTGTATCAAAGTGCACCAAATTTCGGACAGCACTTCAAAGTACGCACTTTAAGCCATAAAAATTATGATGTATCAACTAAATTATAAACTTGCAACGTGTTTAATAAGTCATTAATAAAAATTATCCAATATTATAAATCTGTTTTTTTGAAAATCTTTCTACTTCTGTAATGATAAATCAATTTCAATACCGGTAAAAAACCAAGTGAGTATAGCGATCCAGCTTGAAAGTTTGGCTTCAACAACAATATTATTGTGTACTTTTCTTTACAAATCTCAGATTAACAATTCAAAAAAATATTAAAACTTTTAAATTTGTGTTAATATCTAAACGCTATTTCATAAAACGATTTAATTGAATTTCGAAAATGCCACTAAACTAAGTGCACACTTAAGCGCTTATTACACAATTTTACTTCCTACTCAAAACAAATTCCGTTTTTACTACAAAATAATAGAATTTCTTTAATAAAACATTGCTCCATTTTCTTTACTGTATTTAATAATATTATAACACAATGACGGTTTCAATTGACTTATTAAAAAAAGGTTCTTTTTATAGAGATTGCATTACATTATGTAGGCTTAAGGTTACAGTGCTCGTGTCAAAACTTCCTAGTACCGGTACACAAGTTCAACCATGCTGACAATTTCAACGTATTTACACAGTTCCCCCAACTACAATTTTCAATATTGTTACAGCTAATTATCATCTAATTATTTACGGATTGTTATCATTTAAGTTACCGGCACTATATCGATAACAATACGTAATAATCAGGTCTTGAGAATATGAAAAACATACCGCTGTATAGTTGTGAATCCAAAGCTTTTTCCCATATAATTCCAACCAAAAACTATACAATCAACACAATTAAACGAAGGAATTCAACGTCAGACGATCAAGACCGCTAAAAATTAACTAATAATCCTTAACCCGAAAATGATAAAATCTAACATTTAAACTTTAGAACGCCACTTTTTGTCAGCGCCATTTCCATTGCGTCATTTAAAAAAATGTACACGTCATTGGTTGCGTCATGCGAACAGTCCATGTGTTCGAATTGTATTGGATTAAAATGCTCTCTCACGTGACTGATAAAGTTACGAGATCACCGAAGGTCATTAAACGCAACTAATGATTAAATTCAATTCTTAATCTTACCTGAATAATTGTACAAGTTTCTTTTTAGATGAAAACTGAGTATAAATGTGTTTTTAGTCCTTTTTAAATATTGTGGCACTTCACTCCGTTAAAGCACATCTCCTATCATACAATATTTATATTCAAACTTACAATTTTTTAAGTGTTATTAATGAATTAATAAATCACCGTTATGTAAATCTTCGTCACCAGCATCCCATCTCTCACTCTCAATAAATTTTATTGAAGAGTAAGCGAAAAAAAATAACAAGCAACTGCAGCTTATATAGCACTTCTACTAGCGCCATCTGCTGGATAATAACACATTTTGGCAACTATTCAACATTGTGTAAAGCTTACATGATGTCCCAAAAACAAGTGTCAAATAAATTCCAACAGTAATTAAAAAAATGACAAACTTACATATTAAATCCTCTATAAACACTTATTAAGTTATGCAAAAAAAGATTTTTAAGTTTAAAGTCATTGTAAATCGATAAAGCATCAAATTTTAATAAACGTTAAAAATTAATAATAAAAAAAACATGAATGACATTAAATTTTATAATGCTTTTAATTCTTTATTTTTTCTTCATAAAGGCGATTTGAACTATAAACTTAATGTACAAGTTAGTCTCAAAAGCCAGAGCCAATTTTCCTTTTTAACATGAACAGCAGAAATACGCCGGCGGTTAAGGAAGCAAAGGCACTGCCCCTTTACATATTAATTAAAGCAATTAAAACTTATGCACAAAATATTATAATATAGTTTTACCATAGAAAAGCCTTGAGAGCTGTATTGTGACGCAATGAGTTGTAGAAAGAGATGGTAAATGATGAGTGATGACGGAATTCCTTGAAAATTTCCCTGGCCCTGTTCAATTAAAATTCAGGTCAGTCAGGTGTTTAAATTTGGATTTCCTGTTCTAAATCTAATCTGCATACAGTTTAACTCAGCATAAACATCAAAATAAAATAGCTTATTTTTTTCTGTTTGTCTGGTAACAATAATAATTATCGTTCATTCCGTGTTGTTTCATGCAGTGTAAATAATTAAATTTAGAAAAAGCGGGTCCTTGGTGTGTCACAACTTATTTCAAGGGACCAAAACAGATATTTTTAAACTATCAAAGTCCAACTTTAAAAAGAAACAATAACTAAGCTTTACAATAAAGGATTGTCCTAAGGCATTGTTGTGCCCTAAAAATGTAATCTAGTGCTCAAATGTCAAATTTAACTTTTTTAAAACTCAAGTAGCAAATAACTAAAGAATCTTAAAAATCTAATCTATATTGTGGGTACCATTCTTTAAGGATAATATTTCAAACAAAAAATTTAATCATTCAGTAACAAAATTTAAATTGTTATGAAAGTCACGTGGCTGAACTAATTGTAAGAAAATGCTGAGTTAAGAAAATCGTTAATTTTTTTTCTTTTTGTGTTGAGCTCAGCGTTTCCACAAAACTTAAGTTAAATGTTCTGTGTAAAAATAACATGTTTTGTTTAAATATTGTTACGTTAAATGTTTCGTTGAAATTAATGAAGTATTTAAAAACTAATGTTTACTATAGTAGAAGAAGAGATAAATAAAAGCGGCCCCTGTAGTAAAGCAATTAAGCAAAAACAGTTATACATATTTGTTATGAAGAGAAAACCTTATGAGACAATACACATGAACAAAGTAACTTAGAAAAAACAAAATGAGAAATATACAAAAAGTTACAAGGCTAACCTCGCAATTAACATTTCAATAATAAAATTAAATAAAAATTTTAGTAATAGTGTTTTTCAAAGCACTAAAGCAATATCAGTCTTAATTCACGCGTCATCACTTATGACGCCAAAGCCTTCCATTGGTACCTGCTAATAACAAATTTTAAATAGAAAAATTTCCTTAATTAAAAACTAAATTTGTATATAAAAAACAAGATTTAAATTTAAGTAAACCAACCTTTTATTTAAAAAAAAATATTTAAATGTCCTTAAAGTATCCCTTGTTAAAAATTTGCTATGGAATTAATGGATATAATAATGCGTTCTGTTTCTCTTGTGTGACCTTTAAATAAAATCCTTACTATTTAACTACGTCATTTTCACATTTATGTTTAAAAGTTAATTAACAATGTTTTATTTTTCTATTTGATTTGCTGTAAAGGATGTGAACAAAGACTTGGAGGGGCTCAATATCTAAATAAATAAATCTAAGGCCCCCTCGCCTTTCATCTTTCTTACTAGAAGTAGACGACAATCAGAAGAAAAGCTTCTAAAAAGCTTAAATAAGCAAATACTATTTTTAACTTATTTAAACTTCAGCCTTGTTCAACATAACGTTTTTTTTTTCCTTTAAGATTTCGTTATACTGAATTTTATCTTTTCAAAGACAAAACAGTCAAACCAAAAACAATTCAAGATTTATAAATGCATCTGAAAGCATTTATGTTAGCTATTGCATTTCAAGACATATTTTTTTAAAACTGTTTTACACTTGAAATCCAAATTTAACAAATGTCAAAAAGTATTTAAAAACATGATAGTGTGATTCAAGAGCCAAAATTTATTTTTCTTTAAAACTAAGTCATACGCTGTACTGTGTTGTATTAAAATGCCTAAAACTCTAGTTTAATCATTTGAATCTAAATTTTACATACCAAATTCTGAGCTTTATAATTTCTGTATATAGGGAGTCTAACTCAATTTTAATCCTACACTTGTCTGAGCATAATTAAAGGAGTAAAAATGGCAGTGTATCCTTGCGTGGAATCCCCCATAATGCTTTCCCCCACCTCATTTCTAAATATAATCATGAGTAGCTTCTGCTTCTCTGTGCTTTTTGATGTTCATCACGTCATTTTAGTATTGGAATTCGCTGATTGGCCTATGTTTCCAGCTAAAAATATACTCCCCAGTTTTTCAAGAGAGAAAATTACTTGATAAAAGTCTTAAGCAACTGCTAGACTTTTTGTTCAGATGCCAACAATTGCTTCCTATTCATAGAACTACGTCATGAACACAAAAAAATAAATTAAAAATAAAATTATATGACAATGAAACTCAAAACTCTTTTTTTCCTAAAAAATTGTGCTTAAGCCTTCAGAAATGTTTATAGCTTCAATATACATCAATATCTGTGCTAAGACAATGTTTACATTGAATTAAACATTTGAAAACAACATTTATGGCTCATTTAAAAGAGAAACTGCTTTAAAAATATTTAAAACTGTGTATGACAACGTTTGTATTGGTTTGGAAATCTATAAACAATGTGTAAAGCTTATGCAAGTTTCATAACAAGCATTTAAAACCATTTCAAACGTTAACTGACTAAACACCACCAAATATTCTTTCCAAATAAAAATTTATGCCACCTTTAGCTGTTATAAACAACGTTTTCAGCACATAAACCCATTATTTACATTTCTATAATACTTTAAGGAAATCTCTAATGTTAATGACAAACGAGACATTGTTTAAACAGCATTTTTACATTGCAATAGTAAAGTTCTAGTTTTTTTTAAAAATCGAATTAGATGCTACTCTCAGATGTTTTATATAAACTATATTTTGCATTTAAAAGTATATAATCAATACTTGCCATTCCTGCAAGCACCTTTAAAACAATTATTTTTACTTACCCTCTGTACGTTGCAATTGCTATCAAAACTTTGTAAGGATTAATCGGCCTTATATCTACCGAGTCGTAAGTTGAACATGTCTCCACAATCTATTAGATAATAAAGAAGAATTAATTACACATAAAACACTTGGTTTACCAATTTGGCTAAAAATAAATCCTGAACAATTTTAAAGCTATAAAATTTAGCCACATTATCTTTTTCCCCGAACTAAATTTGATGTTTGAATTAAAAAAAATTAATTACATTTTAGTTCAGGCATTAGAGTTCCAGACTATCAAAGAATGCGATAAAGCCTGGGTATAATTTCAACGATTGCCACAATCATGTTTTTTAAGAAAACTAATAAACACATTTACCTCTGAGACGCATAATGGCTTTTTTAATTTCGATTCGATAATTAACCATTGAGGACGATTGATAGGTGCATCTACTCCACGTAAATTCTAATAAATGAATATAATTATAAATTAAATAATGTAATTTACACTCCTATGTTAATAACGTTACAATATGATTAACACGGGCTCGTATTAAGTTTACATATCCGCAAAAAGGCTCCAAAACGGCAATAAGCTTATTAAACGACGCAGCTCGCTGTTGATTCACCCTAAAAATTTACCAAAATTAGTTTGAAAAATAAATCATATATACTGTGTAATTAATATTTACGACTTATCAAATTGGGATTGTACATGAGCCATTCTAAGCCAAACTAAACGACCATTTAATGTTTAATTAGAAAGATTAAATATAGAAGGTACTATAATAATTCGATTTTACTATTAAACATTACCATAGCCACTTATATAAGCATCGTATCCGGCTTCATGTGGAACGTCTTTAGCTACAAACATTAACCAAAACGTTAAAATAATTAGAAAATAAAATTAAAATTAACTGACAGTATCGCTCAAATCCTTCAGCATGTTCAATAACAGGCTGAAATAACACAAAAAATCGTCCAAAGTGACTAAATTAAATATTAGTAAAAAAAATTAACAATCAATTGTTATAAAAAGCAACAAAATAATTACCTGTCTAAACCGGCGTATAAATCATTTAGATTGGACGATTTAAGTGCCAAAAAGTTAGGATGGATCTGCTCCATTGAAATAACATGAAAGAATTAGTTTCCTGGTGAATTAAAATATATCTATTAACCTTGCTTAATGAATAGGCTAAATATTTAGTATCGTAAATCTTGGGAAACATTGTTGCTATATCAGATTTAAATTTCTTGTAGCATTCTGTAAACAGAAATAAATATTTAGAAACAAATTTGAGAGTTTGTTTACGTACTTTACTTGGCAAGGGTCTGTAAAACTGGTTGTACATCAGAATTAAATCTGTTAATAAATTATGTCCAATTAGAGGCTGAAATAAAATATAAACAAAACGACTACTGTATAAACAAAAATGTAAATAATGGACGTCTAATTTTTTCCGAGCTTGTATCTATTTTTATACCTTTTTACTTGCTAGTAAACAGTTGAACACTTTGGTAAACCCCAGAAAATCATCCATTAATCTTTTACATAATAAAAATTTGATAAAACTTGTTTGCAAGTTTATTTTAAAATAAAGTGATTACTGTTCATCCAATTCATTTGCACTACTTTGTAATTCTGCTCTTGCTTCTGCTGAGACTTTTTTAACTATTATCTACAAAATAAAAGGAAATTCCTTACAATAACCGTTAATCGTAATGCTATTTTGACCTTGCATCATAATCGTTAAATAAATTAAGTACAGATTGGCAATGAGTAACAAAAGTATACATTATTCGGCTTATAAAACTTATTTATACAAATTACTGGAATTCGCAGTCACAGTTAATAAATATGTACTTTTCATGTACAACATCAACCAACCTGAACGTTATAAAGTTGAGACTTGAAGTTGAAAATTTACCTCTTTCGGTTTCGAGCAGAAGGTCCAAACCTCAACAAAAGCCAATCTAACTTCCTTATGAACAACATAATCAGCTAAAGAACGACTAACAGTGAGCAGAAGTTCACCATCATCATTTGGTTGGTTAATTAACCAATTGGCAACTTGAGAACAGCAAGATTTCACTTCAAAATCATTCACTTCCCTTCAAATAAGCGTAAAAAGAATAACAATAATAACAAAAGGAGACAAATATTACCTTTTACAACTGTTGAAAAATGAGCTTTGCTTTAACATCTTTCTCAGTTTAACTTCCTCTTCTTGATTCAAATATGACAAACCATGATATGCAAACTGAATCAAATAAATTCGATTTGAATTGTCGAAAATAAACTAATAATAATTATAAAAATACCTTGTTAAAATCAAAGTTATACTTGCATAAAAACTCAATTGATGATACCTGTTGACAAATAAAATGGTTAAAAATCAAAGATTATCATATTTTTTAAGTAGAATTTGATTGTACTCACTTGCCATAAGAACTTTGAGTCTAAAAGACCCTGTGAGCGTGGACAAATGTAGAAGTTATACGAATGAGCTTCATATCTGTGACACATTAATAATTTCACAAAAATATTATCAATTACAGTACATCATTTCATAGTATATTGTTCACATTTTGTTTTACAATTAAAATATTTTAAGAATAAAATACAAGTATATTTGAATCTGGTCTAATAATCAGAAATTATAGATATATTTCTCAAAATACAGATTGAAAATGCAGTCTAATACAGAAAATGTCATTGAAGTATGTGATAAACTATAAAACGCTAGAATGTTATTTGAACATTTATCTAAATAATATAAAAATAATCTCAAATATTTCAATAAATTAATAAAAATAAATGAACTTACTTGTTTTGTTTTTCAACCTTAACAAATGCCGACAGACCTACAGTATCAAACATAACAAATTCCAATAGATTACCAAAGTAAATTAGTGTTGAAATATAAACAGAAAACTAACCAAATTGACATATGATAAATGCACTAGCTTTAGACCTAAGCTTTGCATAACGTTCTTCTGCAGAATCAAATAAACTGAAACAATTTGTTAATTAATATTACTGTGAATCTGATATTTCCTATGTCAAAATTCTTACTTTATACTGTCGTCGTTTCCCATATTAAGTCCAGTAAATTCCGTGTCGATAGCTAATATATATGTTAAACGATATCGTAAATTAAATAAATGTTTTTAACAAGAACAGTATAACAACTACAGTATAGTTAACTAAAATTAATCACCTATAAATGCAGCTTTCCGAATAATTGATGAAATTTCGCCCAACGATTTCTCAAAGTTATCGTCCAATATGTCACACATTTTACAAAAATATTTAAATGCTTATTAAAAAGTTATCTTGACAGTTAAATTCATTCATCAATTGAACAAAAACTTCGCAAATAAAACAATCAGAACTTTAATTTAATTCAAGAAATTGAAAAGAAACATAATTATGCCGGTACTCCTTGTTATCATCTGTTTACATCCTATGGTGATCTGTCACAAACAAATTGTACAGTATAACAGGTCACTTTAGTTGCAATATGTCACATACGGTTTACCATAACACAAAAGAATTTGACTGATGCATTCATATTTAAGAATTTTGATCTTATTTGATTAATCTTCATTAATTTATTCCTTTGAAATTTTTGATTACTTTTATTATTTGTTTTCATAGAAGTAGTTTTTAGCATTATTGTTTAGAAGATGTGTGAATCATTGTTATTATGGATTATACTCGCCTGCAGCTTTTTCTTAGCCTTCATTCCATATATTGAAAATTTGGTAAATAATTTTTTTTATTATATCAGTCGTGTTACAGTACTAATGATTATTTACTTGGATGTAGATTCTACAAATTCTTTACCAAGATTCTGAATCTCAGTCCCATTTGAGAAGACAAATATCCGATTTTAAGTCAGAATTGGCTCAGATAAGCATGGTGGCTGAGTTTGCCAAGTATGCCAAAATACAACGAAAAGTTAACAAGGTTGTTCAGGAGCTAAATAAACAGAGTATATTAAACATTGTACAATTTTATTAAATGGTTATTTTTGTTAAATTGTTATGGTGTAATGTTCAGATCAACAACAGCTGTCGTCTCGTATGAAAGCCAGATTAATTGCCTGTGCCCTTCTGTATTCTGTCAATGTAAGCTCAAAGTTTGTTTTATGCAGTAATCATTTGAATTATAAATAATTTATTTTAAATAGTCGTTGGTGATTTTATATTTGGTGTGGAATTACCGCACACATATCGTGCTGAAATTGCCATCAGAAGTCTTATTTCCACTCAGCTACTTCGTTATTAAAACAAATGAAGATGGTCAAGGTATTTTACTTCTTTTTGATTCAATTTCCTCACTTCAAAAATGATATTTTAGCTGTTTATAATTATATAAAATACAAAAGAAAAACCTCTAAATCTCTTTTAGTTCTTTGAAGTACCACTTATCAGTGATAATTACTCAGGGAAGCTGTTGTTGTTTTGTTGAATTGTGGAAATTGAAATGATTTTGATCTTGTGTATAACTTTTTGATTTTAAACTAGAAGGCATAAGCGCTATCTGTTGGCTGGCAATAAGTGGAACGGTGGCTAAATCGTTAAGCAATAATATGCAACGGTGGTTTCAGCAAAATAAATCGACACTAAATGTAGTGCAATAAATGGAAGTTAACAGTATTATTGATTTGTAAGTTATTTGAAAATTGAATTTATCGTATGATGAAGTTGAATTTCGCACTAATAAATTTTTGTTTTATTTTAACTACTTTTGTTTATAAATAATTGATAATAAGGAAAACTTATCAATTTAAAATAAAACGTTTAACTAGTTTTGTCCAAGGGCTGATGCCAGCGAAAATTCGATTTAGTTTGTTAACTGTTTAAACTTTTATAATGATTTCTGTATTATATCAATTTATTTTTGTAATCTAAATGATCATAAAAAATTAATGATTTATACATTTCATGAAAAACATATAGTAGTAATTTAACATGTTCTGCTAAACAGTGTTGAATAATCATACCATCCCTGATCACTATTTTATTGATAAAATCAATATAGCATGATAAAAATTGTTATTGATTTTTTAAAAATATTAATACTAAACTATATTATTAGATTTTACAGTTAAACTATTTAAATTTATAATGTGAAAATTTAGCCCTTTACAGTATCAACAAGGACAAACGTCTTCATCAGTTATCTCTTATCATCTTGGAGCAGTTCCTCCAAACCTATCGTACACCTATCAACACGTTCAGATAAAAATGTTATCACAATCATTTACAAGTACATGATAAAGCAAAAGACTTCATAAATAATTCAAGTAAGATCTGTAAATAGCGAAATTTTAAAATAATTTAAAATATGAAAATAAAATCATTTTAGATATCCCATTACAATTTGAATTCAGAATCTAATGTTCTGCATATTATTATAAATTTATAATTTGTAAAACAATGCATGGCCCATTAAACCGTTTCCAACTCTTTTGCAAATGAACAACTTCTAAATATTTATACCATATCTGATTATCAATATTAGTCAGTAGATAACTTGACTGTAGATCTAAGTTCGAGGTATCTACTACAAAATCTTACTACAGTTTCAATCTTAATATCCAAATGGTTTATTACTCGAAAGACTTTCAGTAAATAAATTTAGTAAAATCAGACATATGACAGTAACAATGCAATTTATAATCTAATAATTTATGATTTGTGTCTAAAAATAAAACAATTTGTTCAAATCTTAAAATCTAATGTCAACTACAAATGACAACATGATAAGAACAACTTAAACACCCAAAAAAAATATGTGTTATCAATTTAACTATTATCTTATTTTGGTACATTACTTGACATTGATTGATAATTTAAGATAATTACATTCCCTATAAAAGCAATAATGTCAAAAAGAAGTCACTATTCCAAGATGGAGATCTTAAAGGGAATAATTTTGTTGCTGGGAACTTTGGCTGTGGCTTTGGCTGGCTCAGCCAACAAGAACAACAACATGGCTGCTGGTCGTTCAGTCATTGTAGAAATGTTTCAATGGAAATGGACCGACCTAGCTCTTGAATGTGAACGCTTTCTAGGACCTTATGGATTTGGTGCTATTCAGGTACAGCAATAAATGCAACAACTATTTTAGCTTCAAATGGTATTCAGATTGCTATAGATTTTATTGTAAATATATCTTCATAGACCTCTCCTCCCAGCGAAAATGCTGTTGTAACGGATCCCATGCGTCCTTGGTGGGAGATTTACCAACCAGTTAGCTATAACTTGGAAACAAGAGATGGAACTGAGGCTCAGTTTAAAGACATGGTAAATCGATGTAATGCTGTCGGTGTCAGGTAATTTAGCTAAGTAAATTACAACCAATTAAAAAAAGCCAACCAACTGTTTTTTTTAGAGTTTACATTGATGCAGTAATGAATCACATGACCGGTGGTGGAGGAAGTGGAACCGGCACTGGTGGCAGTTCTTGGGACTCAAATAATCTAAACTTTCCTGGTGTACCCTACACTTCGTCTAATTTTCATAGCTGCTCTAGTGACTGTGGCACTTCTGATTGCCAAATACAAGACTACAACAATGCCAACCAAGTGCGAAACTGTCAATTAACAGGACTAACCGATCTAAACCAAGGCGTCACCGACACTAAAAATAAAATTGTGGCTTACATGAACAAACTAGCTGGTTATGGTGTTGCTGGTTTCCGCATGGATGCCGCTAAGCACATGTGGCCAGGCGATCTTGATGCCATCTATAACAGCCTCAACAACCTCCCGACCAATTATTTCCCTTCTGGATCCAAACCTTACGTTTACCAAGAGGTTATTGATTATGGAGGAACTGAGGCTGTTCATGCTTCTGACTACACAGCTCTTGGTGATGTCACTGAGTTCAAATATGGTTATAATTTGGCTTACGTCTTCAGGAAGCAAAATCCAATGAAATATTTAGTCAACTGGGGTGAAGGCTGGGGAATGATGAACAGTGCTGATGCCCTTGTAAGTTAACCTTGAACTATAAAATACAGTATTTTTGTTAAATATAAATCACTGCTAATAATAAAAACTTGTTGTTTTAATCATAGGTATTTATTGATAACCATGACACCCAACGTGGTGGTGGTGGTGCTGGCTTTGATGTCCTGACCTTCTGGGATGATCGTATGTACAAAATGGCTAATGCATTCATGTTGGCTCATCCATATGGCCAGGCCCGTGTCATGAGCAGCTTTTACTGGCCAAGAGATATTGAAAATGGTCATGACGTGAACGACTGGTATGGACCTCCACATGATGGAAACTATAACATTCAGTCACCCACCATCAACGCTGATCTCTCCTGCGATTACAACAATTGGGTGTGCGAGCATCGGTGGAGACAGATCTACAACATGGTGAAGTTCAGAAATGTCGCTGAGGGTACTAACATCGAAAACTGGTGGTCTGGTTCTGACTACACCATCGCTTTCTCTCGTGAAAATAAGGGATTCCTTGCCATCAACAATGAATCATATGATATGAATGCTAAGCTACAAACAGGACTTCCAGCTGGAACATACTGTGACGTAATTTCAGGAAGCTTACAAAATGGAAGTTGCACAGGAACATCAATTACCGTTGATTCCAGTGGAAATGCCCAAATTTCCATCAGTGCATCATCTTCTGATCCCATGATTGCCATCCATGTTGAGGTAAACATCTTACTGTATATACTGTATAGTCACGATAATAATTAATGAAGATTTTACATTTAACCATTTGTTTTTTTTTAGGCTAAATTGTAAGCGTTTACAAAGGAAATGAAAGCTGTTTAAATTCTAAATACGACTGCATTACCGAATGGAAATATATTTCAAGAGATCACAGGTTTTGGAAATAATAATCGAGTCGTTGAAAGCAAAATGGTGTAAGTCACTTTTTCAAATATGAGTTGCATGGTTTATGATGGTGTATTAAGCAAATTGACTATCATTTCTGCTTTCTGCAGCTCAATTAATATTTTTATTAAGCATGTATTAACTAATGATCACAAACTATAACTTTGAATTTTTTAAACCAATAAAGAATTTTTGAATACTACTGTATTTATAATAAATTCTGAATATTTTGAACTAATTATAACTATAGCAATCGTGGTTAATTTTCTGAAATAAACACTAAAATTAGTATGTTTATACAGTATCGATGAAAATAATTGTGTGTTAATACGGTATTTAATTTAAATGATCAAAAATCACAAATATACAGAAATTCAAGAAAATTTAAAACTAATATTGAAACTACTGTATAACAATTTCACATACTGTATCATTACAGTATAATGATAATATTGAACCGGTATTAACTTGGCCTGTGATAAATAATGACCTCAACCTATTTGAGATAGTTTATAATTTCATTGTTCACAATTTAACAATGCATGTCTGTTCAAATAATCTAATTTTTTTTTTTGGTATTATTGATTTTCAGTGCTATTGACAATGAATACAGTACAATAAAAATTAGATGATTGCATGCCAATAACAATGCACTAGAAAATATTTAAATTTATCGATAGATACTGTAAATCCAAATAAATTCATAGATAGTTCTAAGTATAAAATCTGTTCGCAAATTAACCGAGAAATTTAAACTTAAAATACTACAGCTGCTTTATATAGGGAAACAAACCCACACCCACAAAAAAACAATATGATTTATTCAATTTTGTGTTTAAATTGTAATAATTTGTTATAATATACTCAACATCCACAATGGCGACACTCAAAGTTCAATCCAACATAAAAATACAAAATTAAGCAAATCAAAGTACAAAGAAAAACTGGCATTGTTTGCCAAATACTGTACTAAACAAAACAACCAAAAAAGAATTTGAAATAATGATGTGTCAGTTACCGATTGATTCTTAAGTCAATTAGTTATTAACCAATCACTTGCTAACTCTTCATTTAAAATAACAAAGTTTATTTGTTTTAAGATACTGTAATTATTTTTCCTATAAAAGCAATAATAACAAAATAATAGAACATATAAAAAATGGAAATCATGAGATTGATTCTTCTGCTCGGTTTACTGGCCATGGTTTTGGCCAACCAAGCCAATAAAATCAACAACATGGTCGCTGGCCGACATGTAATAGTGGAAATGTTTCAATGGAAATGGACAGACTTAGCTAATGAATGCGAAAACTTTCTAGGACCTTATGAATACGGCGCAATTCAAGTAATGTTATGTGCTATTTTAATTACAATTTAAATTTTAACCACGTCTAATTATTATCTTGTGAACTATTCTCTTAACATTGATAAAGTGTGACTAATTACAAATTATTTACAATATTTTGGCCAAAATTTTAAACATTTATAAGCAATAACTTAACATTAAGTGTTTTGCTAAATTTTCGTGGCAAAGTTTCAACGTCCATTGCAATGGCTATTACCAATTATTTTTTAAGATATTGCTTGATTCTCGATTGTGCTGACGATTGGTCATAATTAACCGACCATGTACAGGTATATCGGTTACCAAACAGATGCAACAATTATTCATATACTATCTTAATTTTTAACGTTTTCATTATAGACGTCTCCACCCAGCGAGAACGCAATTGTAACAAAACCAATGCGCCCTTGGTGGGAGATTTACCAGCCAGTGAGTTACAAGTTGGAAACAAGAGATGGAACTGAAGAAGAATTTAAGGAAATGGTAAACCGATGCAATGCTAAAGGTGTCAGGTATATTTACTAAATAAACAGCAAATACTATAGCAAATAAAATAAGCTTTATGCATTTTTCAGAGTTTACATTGATGCAATAGTAAATCATATGACTGGGACTGGTGGAAGTGGCTCCGGCACAGGGGGTACTCCTTGGAATTCCATCACCTTGGATTTTCCCGGAGTACCTTACACATCCTTAAATTTTTACAACTGCTCAACTGACTGCGGTACTAAAGACTGTAGCATAATCGACTATACAAATGCGAACCAAGTGCATAACTGTCAACTGTCTGGACTGACGGATTTGAACCAAAATGTTGATGATACTCGCAACAAAATCATCGCCTACATGAACAAACTAGTTGGATATGGTGTAGCAGGATTCCGAATGGATGCGGCTAAGCACATGTGGCCAAAAGATCTTGATTTTATCTACGACCATCTTGATGATCTGCCACTTAAATATTTTACTCCAGGATCAAAACCCTACATCTACCAGGAAGTCATTGACCATGGAACTGATACAGATAACCAGGCTGTTCATGCCAATGACTATATTGACTTAGGTGATGTTACAGAGTTCAAGTATGGTAATAAGTTGGCTCCAGTTTTTAGGAAACATAACCCAATGAAATACTTAGAAAATTGGGGTGAGGGATGGGATCTAATGGACAGGTCTGATGCTATTGTAAGTGTCACCTGACAATTGTTTAAAATGATACTAATAATAATTGTATTTGTTCAACTAGGCATTTATTGATAATCATGACACTCAGCGTGATCTTTCTACTACACTTACTTACAAAGAACCAAGAGAATATAAGATGGCCAATGCATTTATGTTGGCTCATCCATACGGTCAAATAAGAGTAATGAGCAGTTTTAATTTTCCAGAAAATGGTTATGACAATGGGCCTCCACATAATGATGATGACTACAATATCGTGTCGCCCATTATCAATCCTGACCTTTCTTGTGACTATGATAATTGGGTATGTGAGCATCGTTGGAGACAGATCTACAACATGGTGAAGTTTCGAAACATAGTTTATGAAGCTGAAATTGCAAACTGGTGGTCCGGTTCTGACTATACCATCGCTTTCAGCCGCGGAAACAAAGGTTTTATTGCAATAAATAACGAGAAATATGACATGAATGTCACTCTAAAGACTGGACTTCTTCCTGGAGAATACTGTGATGTCATTTCAGGAAATTTAAAAGATGGAAAATGTACTGGAATAAAAGTCACGGTTGATAGCAATAAGAATGCAGCAATTTTCATCAGCGCATCATCTGAAGACCCAATTATTGCTATACACGTTGGGGTAAACAAAAGTTTATTATACATTGTTTCTAATAATTAATAAATTCGATTTTTCAGGCCAAATTGGAAGCTCCCAGCAAATAAACACTGTAAAGGGTAAATTCATAATATTGATTACTAAAAAACTAAATAAATTTTCGAATGGTCGAAGTTAAAATCAATTGAAATAATTACGATAACTCTTTAATCTGATAAATTGATAATACTGAAATATCGAAGTTGTGCAAATCTTCCGATCGATTTCAATGATAAACTTTATAAAATAATTATCACAATAAAACTCGTATTTTTAAATCCTATTCTAATCAATCACTTGAAGTTATATATATCTTTGTTGAGATAACTATTCTCTCATATACAGTATTAGCACTGATACTATTAAAAAACTGTTATTTCAAGATGAAAACTCTGAAGGTATTAATTTTGTTGTTGCGTATGCTGGCCTTTACTTTGGCTGGCTCAGAAAATAAAAACAACAACATGGCCGCTGGTCGTTCAGTAATTACTGAAATGTTTCAGTGGAAATGGACCGAGTTGGCTCTCGAATGTGAACGCTTCCTGGGACCGTATGGTTACGGTGCAATTCAGGTACAGTTTTTATGGCTACTATTTTGATTTCAAATATACTGTAGCATTTACATACGGAATTCATTTGTATAGACTTCTCCTCCTAGTGAAAATGTTGTAATAACAAATCCCATGCGTCCTTGGTGGGAAATTTATCAGCCAGTAAGCTACAACTTGATAACAAGAGATGGAAATGAAACTGAATTTCAGGACATGGTGAAAAGATGCAATGCCATGGGTGTCAGGTAAAAAGATAAAAAAAAATTCAGAAAAATCACTATTATTACTCATGAATTTCAGAGTGTACATCGATGGAGTGGTAAACCATATGACTGGAGGTGGAGGTAGTGGCATTGGCACAGGTGGTACCCCATTTGACTCAGAAAACCTCAACTTCCCTGGTGTACCCTACACTTCTTCTAACTTCCACGACTGTGTTAGTGACTGTGACACTTTTCTATGTCAAATTATAGACTACAGCAATGCAAAGCAAGTTCGCAATTGCCAGCTGTCTGGACTAGTAGATTTAGACCAAAGTGTCAATGACACCCGCAACAAAATAATCTCTTATATGAACAAATTAGTTGGGTATGGTGTTTCTGGATTTCGTATGGATGCCGCCAAGCACATGTGGCCAGTCGATCTCGACTTTATCTACAGTCACCTTAATGATCTACCATTAGACTACTTTCCTCCTGGATCAAAACCCTACATTTACCAGGAAGTCATTGACTATGGAGGCGATGAGGCAGTTCATGCTTCTGACTATATTAGCCTTGGTGATGTCACTGAATTTAAATATGGCCGTGAATTAACATATGTATTCAGGCGACAAAATCCCATGAAATACTTAGTCAATTGGGGTGAGGGATGGGGAATGATGAAC
Source organism: Helicorthomorpha holstii (assembly GCA_013389785.1). Lineage (NCBI taxonomy): Eukaryota > Metazoa > Arthropoda > Diplopoda > Polydesmida > Paradoxosomatidae > Helicorthomorpha > Helicorthomorpha holstii. Next base: position 30,215,594 of record JAAFCF010006596.1, on the reverse strand, counting down.
AGTGTTGATGCTCTTGTAATTTAATCCAATATACTCATTTACTGGATGATATTTCATAATTTGTGTTTTATTGCAGGCATTTATTGATAATCATGACACTCAGCGTGATCCTTCTAATACACTTACTTACAAAGAACCAAGAGAATATAAGATGGCAACTGCATTTATGCTGGCTCATCCATATGGTCAAGTGCGAGTAATGAGCAGTTTCAATTTTCCAGAAGATGGTTATGACAATGGGCCTCCACATGATGATGAATATAATATTGTGTCTCCCATTATCAATCCTGACCTTTCTTGTGACTATGATAACTGGGTATGTGAGCATCGTTGGAGACAGATCTACAACATGGTGAAGTTCCGAAATGCTGCTGATGGGACTGACATTGAAAATTGGTGGTCAGGTTCTGACTACACCATCGCTTTCTCTCGTGGCAACAAGGGCTTTCTTGCAATTAATAATGAATCATATGACATGAATGCTAATCTACAAACCGGACTTCCTGCTGGAATTTACTGTGATGTAATTTCAGGAAACTTAGAAAATGGACACTGCACTGGAGCTATTGTCACAGTAGATATCAGTGGAAACGCAAACATTTTTATCAGTGCATCATCTGCTGACCCCATGATCGCCATCCATGTTGAGGTAAAAACATAAATTCTCTACATTAAGTTAATAATGACAATTCCATCCACACATTTTGATTTTTTTTTCAGGCTAAACTATAAACTAATTTCTTAAATGTTATAAGCTACTAATGAACGTCATAATGAACATGCAGCAAGTCTTTGGAATATACCCATTACAGTACTTATGAAATATTTTACAATGTCATATTGGTGACAATGATTCGTTGGCGATGCAAATACTGTATTAATAAAACATATAGATTTACCTTGTCGTACAATAGTTTTACTCTCCAAGTATTGATGGCATACGTTTGCAAGAATCTCAGTAAGTACTCATAACCAATCATACACTTATCAACACGTTCAGATAAGTACATTATAAAGCACATGTTTTCATAAATAATTCAAATAAGATTTGTAAATAACTTAAAATACTGTAATTTATGATGGGGAAATAAAATACTTTTAAATATCGCATTACAATTTGAATTCAGAATCTAATGTTCTGCATATTATTATAAATTTATAATTTGTAAAACAATGCATGGCCCATTAAACCGTTTCCAACTCTTTTGCAAATGAACAACTTCTAAATATTTATACCATATCTGATTATCAATATTAGTCAGTAGATAACTTGACTGTAGATCTCAGTCCAAGGTACAGTATCTACCACAAAGCCCAACTACAGTTTTAATGTTAATACCCAATTGATTTGCTGCTGGTACTTGAAAAGGATTTTAGTAAATAAATTTGGTAAAATCAGACATATGACAGTAACAATGTAATTTATAATCTAAAAATTTATGATTTGCGTCTAAATATAAAACACTTTGTTCAAATCATAAATCTAACTTCAAATACAAATGACAATGTGATATGAAAGCCAAAATAAAAAATATTTTATCGATTTCACTAGTATCTTATAGAACTACTTGTTGGTATATCACTTGACAATGATCGCTAATTTAAGATAATTACACTCCCTATAAAAGCAATAATGCTATAAAGAAATCACCATTTCAAGATGGAGATCCTAAAGGGAGTAATTTTGTTCTTGGAAACTTTGGCTGTAGCTTTGGCTAGCTCAGCCAACAAGAACAACAACATGGCTGCTGGTCGTTCAGTCATTGTAGAAATGTTTCAATGGAAATGGACCGACCTAGCTCTTGAATGTGAACGCTTTCTAGGACCTTATGGATATGGTGCTCTTCAGGTACTACAATAAACGCAGTCACTATTTTAGCTTCAATGCTATTCAGTTTGCTATAAATTTCATTGTAATTAATTCTTCATAGACCTCTCCTCCCAGCGAAAATGCTGTTGTGACGAATCCTATGCGTCCTTGGTATGAGATATACCAGCCCGTTAGCTATATCTTGGAAACAAGAGATGGAACTGAAGCTGAGTTTAAAGACATGGTAAATCGATGTAATGCTGTCGGTGTCAGGTAATTTAACTAAATAAACTACAACCAATAAATAAAAAGTAAACCAAATGTTTGATTTTTTTAGAGTTTACATTGACGCAGTAGTAAATCACATGACCGGTAATAGCGGAAGTGGAACAGGCACTGGTGGTAGTGATTGGGACTCAAATAATCTAAACTTTCCTGGCGTACCCTACACTTCCTCTAATTTTCATAGCTGCTCTAGTGACTGTGGCACTTCCGACTGCCAAATACAAGACTACACCAATGCCAACCAAGTGCGTAATTGTCAGTTATCTGGACTAACCGACCTAAACCAAGGCGTCACCGACACTAAAAATAAAATCGTGGCTTTCATGAACAAATTAACCGATTATGGTGTTGCTGGTTTCCGCATGGATGCTGCCAAGCACATGTGGCCAGGCGATCTTGATGCCATTTATAACAGCCTCAACAACCTCCCTACCAATTATTTCCCTTCTGGATCCAAACCTTACATTTACCAAGAAGTTAGTGATTATGGAGGAACTGATATCGTTCGTGCTTCTGAATACACAGATCTTGGTGATGTCACCGAGTTCAAATATGGTTATAATTTGGCTTACGTATTTAGGAAGCAAAATCCAATGAAATATTTAGTCAACTGGGGTGAGGGCTGGGGAATGATGAACAGTGCTGATGCCCTTGTAAGTTAACCTTGAACTATAAACTATAAAATACAGTATTTTGTTAAATATAAATCACCTATTAAAACTTATTGTCTTAAATATAGGTATTTATTGATAACCATGACACCCAACGTGGTGGTGGTAATGCTGGCTATGATGTCCTAACATTTTGGGATGATCGTATGTACAAAATGGCCAATGCATTCATGTTGGCTCATCCATATGGCCAGGCGCGTGTCATGAGCAGTTTTTACTGGCCACGAGATATTGAAAATGGTCATGATGTGAACGACTGGTATGGACCTCCACATGATGGAAACTATAACATTCAGTCACCCATTATCAACTCTGATCTCACTTGCGATTACTACAATTGGGTGTGTGAGCACCGATGGAGACAGATCTCCAACATGGTGAAGTTCAGAAATGTTGCCGAGAGTACCAACATGGAAAACTGGTGGTCTGGTTCTGACTATACCATCGCTTTCTCTCGTGGAAATAAGGGATTCCTTGCCATAAACAATGAATCATATGACATGAATGCTAATCTACAAACAGGACTTCCAGCTGGAACATACTGTGACGTAATTTCAGGAATCTTACAAAATGGAAGTTGCACAGGAACATCAATTATCGTTGATTCCAATGGAAATGCCCAAATTTTCATTAGTGCATCATCTGCTGACCCAATGATTGCCATCCATGTTGAGGTAAATACATAAAAATGTTCCATCATAATTGCCATATTAAGTTAATGATGACAATTTCATCCTTACATGTTGCTTTTTTTTAGGCTAAACTGTAAATTATTTTTTTAAATGTTATAAACTACTGTACTATTGAACGTCAAAATGAACATGCAGCAAGTCTTAGGAATACTGTATCTCTATTCTAATTTCGTCCAGTTCACCACCAGTGATTTACAATGCTATATTGATGATATTGAATCATCTTCATTCTACCTAATCTCACAATAATCTTTCCAAGTATTGATAGTGCAAGTTTGTAAGTACTATACTTCATTTAAAATTCAACAAAAGTTGCCACACATGTTTGCATACTACAGGTATGTAACTTTTTTTTTAATGATTTTACACTGTACACGTTACTACTAATAACCATTGTATAAAAATCGCAAAATTTTTGATTTCAATACTGTATTACTTTTGTTATATGTATACTACGTAATAAAACTTAAACTTACGTAATAAATTAAATAAAATTCCTCCAATTACTTAAACCTGTTCATCATCACAAAACTGTTCATCATCACTTACTCTTTTGACTTCATTTCTTCAATGTTTATATCACTTCCACACATCAGATCTTCATTCCAATCATTTTTCATCAAACATATATTATGCACAATACAAGCTGCAGTCACAATTCGTGATGCTCGTCCAATATCATTCACGTCAAGTGGATTTCCAATCCGGTGAAATCGGCCTTCAAGGAGATCAAAAGCGTTGTTAATAATACTTCTTGCGGCGAAATGTTTATCGTTAAAAGTTTGCATTTCTTTAGCTATTTGACTATTGTTCTTAGATGGAGTTATTACAGAGTTGGAGAAACTAAAACTTCCGTCCGCCACCACGTGTAAATCACTGGGAATTCCTCCAGCTCTAATAAAATCAGCGAAAGGACTATTCTTGAATACACGGGAGAAGCTAACAGAACCCGGCCAGCCTATAAAAGTATTCCTAAACATCATTTGGTGGTCAGCAACTGCCATTAGTACTATAGAGTAATTTTTTCTCTGGTTCAGATACCATTCAGGATCTTCAAGCGGAGCTCTCTTAAGGGAGACATGACAAGCTCCTAAAGCACCAACCACACCAGGAAAACCAGTTCTAGATTTAATTTCAGCTGCTATAGAGTACATTTCTTTCTTTGAAGGCCAATGAATATAATCTTGAAGACATTTAGAAAGTCTCTCACACATGTCATTAAAAACTTTATCGCACGTCGAAACTGACACATCAAATCGGTCACTAATTTCATTGATGGGCTCAGTTGTCACCAAAGTCCATAACCCTATCAATACCTGCTGCAATGTACTTAGGGGACGGAAATCCGTGCTAACATGTTGTTTTGGATCAACTTTCTCAAGTGCTTCAACAATTGTCTAGTTTCAAGAAAAAAACAATAATTAAAACTTTAACATGATCACTATTTTATTGTTATAATTTGTAACAATAACCTCCACTGAATCTCGGTTCAACCCAAAACTTAAGTAGAACTCGTCTAAAACATATCGAGGTATGATTTCTTCCACGGAAATTTTATTTCGGCCTTTTTTGTTAGTTTCTTCGGCAGCAATTCCACTAAATAAAAACAAATATACAACGCATTGAAGTGCAATATTAACTTTATTTAATGCAAACATTTGCTCTACAATATAATCTAAATGTTACAATGATAATGTCACCCTAATGATAAAGAGCATAACTATAACGTCATATGCATTGTACAATATTATTTTCAGTAGTAATTTAGTTATGTTTCAGTTTATATGCTCGTAAATTCGAAATCTTTACACTAACAATACAGTCATGTTATTCTTTGATATACTGTAGCCTGCATGTGGTAAAATACAATTTTACTTACAGAAATGCGACTTCCATACTTTCTTCATCGTTCATACTATTCATTACTACATCTTCCTTATCGTCGTCTTCAATTATTTGTGAAACCGTTGTCAACAAACCCAACATTACATTTTCATCCATTTTCTTATTTTGTTTGTAGAATCAGCTGTTCTCGCGTTGGCTTTTGACCTGCAATTATTGCTGCCACCAAGCGGCGTTTATCATTCGGCTTACCAACCACGCGTGTTTAAGTTTTAAAATTCAACTACATCACGGTACTGTATTAGATTTTTTGAAACTAAATAAAACAGCTAAAAATCATGAAGGATATACCAATATCTAATTGTGAGAAAGCATTCTTGATCAAAGCTATAACTGAAGGAAAGGTAATTTAGGTTTGAAACCTTTTTTGGTAATACATTTGAATGCTAACTTTAAAATTAACATAGAGATTGGATGGTAGAAAAACGTATGATTTTAGACAACTTAGTGTTCATTTTGGCAATGAACGTGGATTATGTCAAGTTCACTTAGGAAACACCAAGTAATATACATTAGCTAATTAAAAGCTTACTTAACTTTTGTCAATCATTTCCCTTTATATTGTAGAGTTTTAGCTCAAGTTTCATGCGAAGTTGTTGTTCCATCTCCAAATCGTCCAACTGATGGAATGCTTTATATAAACGCTGATCTGGCTGTATTATCAGCTCCCTACTTTGATAACAGGTTTGTAAGCTTAATAATAAATGTATTTTGTTAATAACATAACGCATTTACATTAGGCCTAATGAATATGCCACAGAAATCAATCGTCTCCTTGAAAGATGCATTTTGGAGTCCAGAGCAGTAGACGTTGAATCTTTATGTATTGTTGCTAGAGAAAAAGTATGGTCAGTTCGTGTAGAAGCCAAGGTTCTCAATAACGATGGAAACTTAATCGACTGCCTTAGTATTGCCGTTATCGCTGCTTTAGTTCACTTCAGGTTTAGAATGACACTTTAACATTAAGTAAATTTATCCAAAATATATTTCTTAATTTTACAGGAGACCAGATGTTACTATATCTGGAGAAGACGTTACCATAGTTAGTTGAAATGATCTTTAAATTTGGGGAATTCGTTTTTAATTGAAGTTACTTGTTAATAGCACACTTTAGAAGAACGAAATCCAGTTCCTTTAAGTATTCATCACTGGCCAATTTGCATGACTTTTGCTTTCTTTGAAGACGGGTTGGTTCTTAATTGGTTGTTTTATATATCCAAATTTTTAATAAGTTGTTATTTTGAATAGAAAATACTTGTTAGTTGATCCTACTGAACGGGAAGAACAAGCAATGAATGGAAAGGCCGTTTTAGGAGTAAATGGACTAAGAGAAATTTGTACCTGGCATATGAGTGGAACCATGTCTCTCGTTAAAGATCAGGTAATTTTGTAAGGAATCGGTCATCAATTATATTATCCATTCATAATGTCACCTTAAATGTCAGATTCTCAGATGTGCGCAAATTGCAACAACGAAAGCCACTGAAATAATAGACACAATTAAAGCAGCACTAGCAGTTGATGCACAAAAAAGGTATTAATAAATATTTTAAAATTAAATTTTGCCAAATCATGTAGACACATGTATATCTAGAGCTTCTGGAAATATAGGCGGTTTAATTGAAACGATACAACCAGTTAAGATTACAGCAACAATACAACCCCCTTTTAAAGTTGACGTCGAAAATGTCAAAATGGAAGTTGAAGAGATCACTGAAACAAAAATTCGCGAGGAAAAACAAATCAAATCGTACGTTCAATTAAATTGTATTTTAAAAAAAAAGTGTCTATTCCCACACACATATTGATCAAATCTTACTGTTTTCATAATAGAGAGAAAACCAGTGTCATAATCAAGGTATTAACTCTTAATAATGGAAAGTTTATATTTGACAAACATAATTGTTAAATCCATAGGGTCCTGGAACAGCAACGATTGGTCTCGGTGGACCAACTACGTGGACTTTATCTGATGATGACATCGAAGAAGTTCCATCCACAGCAAAGCAGCCTACTCTTAAAGCTAAGAAAAAAATTGAAACAGGTAAAGCAATTATGCAAAATAACAGAAAATAAATTTCATTGAAACTGTGTTTTTGTTTTTAGTAGATGTAAGTGACGATGACAGCGAGGAAGAAGCAGTGGTTATATTGAATTAAAAATTCGGTTTTCTCTCATGTACCCATAACTTATAATAAAATTTGAGGTCCTAAACAACTGGACTACGAAACTTTTATTTATAAGACGAATGAAATAAACACATCGTCAATTTTCAAGAAAGGGGTACATTAAGCCAAATTGGCGTGGAATCTTATATTATGTAGGTAAATAAACATTCGGAATTAAAACGTTTTATTTACTAAACCCAGATTAAAAATAGGCAATAACGCGGAGGCATTCAAAAAAATACACTCTGTGGGATTTGTGGTCCCCATAGTCGATTCACCGTTGTCAAATAAAAGTCACTATATTTTTGGTCGAGAAATCTTTTTAAAAAAATTCTTCAACAATCGCAAGTCAAATTTCGTTTCCGCTTATAATTAAAACGATTTATTTTCCATCACTTTCAAAACAATTAAATGGCCAAATTGACAAGTGTATAAATCATCTAAGTGATGGAAATATAAATTGTTTCTAAACTGTGCTACATCCGGCGAATTTTACAAGGTTCAATTTTTTTCTTCAAAATATTAAACGACAAAACGGTTATACTGTACACGTTAACGAGTTTGTCAAATAAATATTAACCCATATTGTAAAGGGGAACAAAATAATTTGCAAAAATCCACTCCTCATATTATAATCGTGAATCGGAGAAAACAGCTATATTAAGATAAGTATTTCCACATAACGAATAATTATCTCTCGAAATATTTTCAATCGATTTAATATTCTGCGTATAGATGAACTGTAACTCGTTTAATACAGATAAAACCCTCACCTGCCAATCGATTCTTGTTAATGATTACAATTAATATTAAGTGATGATGAAAAACGATTAAATGACAATTTTAACTCATCAAAATTTGACAAATTAAAAGTGAGTCTATTTACCCGACTACCGGTTGTTTTTTAGATAATAAATTGGAGAAGGGAACAAATTATAAAGACAATTTTTTTTATGAAAAAACATTACGTCTTGAACTTTAAATGTGAAATTCAAATGACTTGATGAACAAAAATGAACACTAAACCTGAAAATCGTCTCAGTAGTGATAAAATGCCAAGTTATGTGCAAAGGAGGGAAAACTCACACAAGACGGAAGCCACAGTCAGTACGATGAGATACATCAATATACAAAAACAAAAAAAAATGATTGAAATAAAACATTAACAATTAATTCTAGTTTTAAAGAGGAGTTTTATGTACAAAGGCGGAGGCCAATAGTAGTAAGACCTCTCTCCAAAACAACAGTCCTTATTTTGAAAAAACTGTCATGTACGCCTGAACATTAACTATTTGAAGTGGCTTCTCCCCCAAGTCGGTGGTTTTAAATTTTGTTATCAATAACTTTTATTTTTTTACTATATAAAAACATGACCACTCCCCTCCCCTATGTTTTTTTTTTAACTAAGTACAAGATGCGTCAAAACTGCTATAATGGTGGATGGGAGAGATACAGAACAGTACGTGAAATGTGACGTGGTTTATACTTGTGTGCAAATGAATGCAGAAATTTATTCACTTTCTTCTTCTTCCTCCTCCTCTTCTTCATCTACTTCATCGTCGCCAGATTCATCGTCATCTTTCCCTGCGGCTTTCATTGGTGGTGCTGGCTTGGCCTTTTTGCCTTTATACGCTTTCATTTCCTATTATCAAGTAAAATTTTAAAGTTAAAACGGCATGATAACGCTAAGAGAAGTGCTTTAAACTTGCCTTTTCATAACGAGCTTTGTCTTTCGCTGCCAAAGCTTCGTATTTAGATTTGGTGTCCTCTGTAACATCGTTCCATCGTTTACCCAATTCTTTTGCGATTTCACCAACAGTTAATTCTGGATTTACTGCCTTGACTTTTCCTCTCTCATCTTGGCAAAACCAGAAAAACGCAGATCTAAAAAATAAATTTTTAATTAGAAACTGCACAAACTGATTTAAATAACCCAAACTTACAAAGATCGTTTTGGTGCATTTGGGTCCTTTTGACGCTTTCGCTTCTTTCCCTTTCCTTTCTCGCCCTTCAATGGGGTGTAATTAGCCATTTCGGTCTCGTAACGTTTCTTGTCTTTTTCAGCCATGTCTTGGAAACGCTTTTTCTCTTTCTCTGACATTGTCTAATAAAATGTTGACTAATTAGACACTTTCTTGGAGCATACGAGATTTGGAAAAACAATCATACCTTCCACCTTTCGGCGCATTTTTTAGAAAATTCGGCAAAAACAACAGATTCGTTGGGATGCTTCTTTTTGTGTTCTTCGCGGCACGTCTGGACGAAGTAGGCATAAGCCGACATACGACCACGCGGCTTTGCTTCCGCTTTCTTAGACATTGGGTAATTTTGAGTCGCCGATTTATGAGGGAGAACTCCAAACAGGGGTGTCGAATTCGGATACAGCCCTGTTACAAACTGGGAAGAACCTAATTTACACAAAACAAAAATTTATTAAAGTTCACGTTAACTTGAGCCAATTTTTAAACTCCTTAAGAATAACAAATTTAAAAATATACACACACATCATGCCACTAGACTTAGTGCTGATTAACCAGTGAAATTAAAAAAGAAAAACCAAAATTATTTGCTTTGTCGTGCAATGTTTTAACACACAATTCATGCAATTAATAAACCATCAATTAAGAGATTTGTTAAAATCTTTTGGAAATGCATATTCACAAGACACAAAACTCGCTAATAACACAGCCACTTTTCCACCGCTTTTTTGTGGACATCCAAAAAACAAAAGATTATACAGTACACATTCAAATGAAAAACCGGGAAAAATTAAAATAGAAAGTGACATCAGAAACGAAGTGTTGCCACATTTTTTATATAAAATTTACAATACATAACGAAATAAAATTAAATCAAAATGGACTTATGGGGTAACAAAAACCATAAGCCACTTTCAAACGGCCCTTTTGTTTACACCTTTTGTCAAGACCGAGATTTTGTTTTATGAAAATAAATTAAAACAAAATTAAATGCAGCTAGCCAATTTAAATAAAAAATATCTAATAAATCAACAGCCACCTGCCAGAACTTAAAAAATATTCAAGCTAAGACTAAAATAAATATAAAAACCAAACTGAAGTTATTGATAGGTTTTGATAGAAAGTTTTACTGGGGGAAAAAGTACCATCAGATGTCCCGTAGTTCATGGATGATGTATCTCAATGACCAGCTCTTGCAATCGAGCCTTTATAAATGCTTTAGGATAATCCGGGAACCAGGAGATGCCACAGTCTAAGGCTGAGGAAAGCTATTGATAGCAAAGTTTCAGTTACAAGCGAGTTAAAAAAAAGTTGTTTTTTTTTAATTTTTGTTATCAAATATGCAGGTTAAACAGCTCGGCCGTCTGAAAGCGGCTATTTTGCTTATTATCATTGTTATTATAATACTAATCATCAAAAAATAAAATTACCGATTTATTAACAAGAAAACACATTCAGAAACATTCACATTTACAAGTACTGGGATAAATAGACTAAGGAAATAAGCTTTCAAAAATACAAGATACAGCTTTAAATACATTTAAAACCATAAGAAAGTCATAATTGAGGGATTATTCCTTCATCTCCACCAATAAAAAAATTACACAGCAATGACTTCAACAACACATTTCGCATTGTATTCAATTATCACTTAAAACTCAAGACGTTTAAATCTTTTGCCTAAAAAGTAATGGGACAGAACTTTTATCATTGGAGGTATTTTACCCCACACCAATTACGATTCACGTCCTGTATTTTAAAACAATTTTTCCCTTCTAGTTCTACCACAAGGATACTGAATCAAAAGTCAGCGCCAGGCAACCCAGACTACTGTATGATTGTGCTATTTGCCAAGTAGTTAATGCATTGCTACACGTTATGTGTATACCCTATCCAACCTCTTTTATTCTCCATATATGCGTTCAATGTAATGTACGTTTTAAGTGTGTGCTAGATAAGCACAGCAAGCACATAATACTGTATATATAGAGAGGGTAGCATTGACAGTATAAGGGAAAGAAGGGGGGGGGGAGAGAGGAAAACAAGTTCAACGTTACCAGATGCAATGCAAGTCAGGCTTGACTGCGGCAGTTACTTGGTAATCTATAATCAAAATGTCCTCCCCCCCTTCACCCTATGCTGCTTGCTTTTCCCTTCAACCATAAGCTCTTCTCAAGCTGAAAATTCTCCGTACTGCAGTATTCTCGATCTCTGAATACAGCGCATTGACTCGCAACCTCGGTTTTCTGCGTACTAGCTCATGGATATCTCATTGCTCATTATGACGTACCGAACAAAGAGAAACCCACATTTTATTACGTTGTATTCGTTTTACAATGAAAGAACCAAGCACACGGGGTTTAAATAATGCAAATACTGTAAATTAATGTTGGAACGAATTTCTATAATAGAGGGAACCTGCCTTTTAAGCTACGAATATTTTAAATAAAGTTATGCTATATATTAAATGTTTTGTAATTTAGGATTAATCAACTAATTTACTGCGTATAAATTGAATAAAAGCATGGTTAATTGAATAATTTGGTGTGTATTAATTTTTTGAATGAATTAATTTCGTAAAAGCACGCTAAAACCAAATAACTTATAGCTATATTTTTCTATGAAAATCACATTAATCAAAGTCTTTTATTCATACTAAACTAATTTAGTCTAGTAAATTATTAAAATGTGATTCATTTAATTTACATTGTAACAAAAAATGCAAGACTTGTTTTGAAAGGCTTAGTTTTAAACCTTTCAAACATGACAATTATGCGACTTTTTATTACTATGACTTAATATTTTGTAACCTTGTTACTGTGATTTAGTTATTATTCTCAACAACACTGAAACTCGTGATAGTTACATTAGCTCGTTATTATTTTTATGCTATTTTGCCATTGGCTCGTCAACTTATTTAAGGTTGAAAATCTCAAGTTTATGGCGTTGCAACACTTCAAATTAAGCACATAATAGCTTTGTAACCGATTCAATGCAGCTATCTTCGCTCCGTCGTTCAGAGCAACGCAAACTTTAAGAGCGAGGCGCAAATACCGCTCTGAAGACGCACAAGCGCTATTTTAAATTCAAAACAACATCGAACATTGCAGCTGCAATTGCAAAACTAGTCAAAATACACTCAACTTTAGTTGGCGTAAACTAAAAAAGATTTCAAAATGGACGATTTTCGACTAGCTAAAATTGTCAAGTACCTTCTCCATAAGAACTACAATGTCGAGCTGACACGCTATTTGGTTTGCATGAAGGGGAGAAAATATTTTCCCTTACGCCTGTCTATTCTATATGCTGTATAATGTAGTAGTACCAGTTCAATGCAGATTCTTTTACCTTTGCTATCTCTCTACCTATTTAACGTACACAGGATGAGAGTTTGGTGAAGGGAGAGGATTTTTACCTTTTCTTATCTCAATACATTTTAACCAGTTTTCTCTTATATTGTACTCTTAATACAACATAATGTTAATTCATTTTTTTTGGAGGGAAATTTCATACAAAAACATGTCCGTTAATAAAAAAAATTAAAAAACACTTTTCAAACTCACAATAGCTTTTGCTTTAAGTTTACATAGCAACCAGTATAATTTAAATGTAAAATAATATTTCAAAATTAAGATTTTGTTAAAATACATTAAGGTAAATGGACTTTTAATTCATTTAAATTACAATGTTAACTATTAAAGACGTTTCCTTCATTAAAAATGCCATTTAGCTTGTCAAGCGCAACTAATGAAATTCCAATGATTTTTAAAAAACTAATTAAAATTTAAATAAAAAATACTAAAATATAAATTAAAAAATTGATTAATTTAATTAATTAGCTTGACTACGATAAATAACTACACTTGGTTATAAACTGTCGTATTTTTCAATTTCAAAATTTAAAAAAAATAAATAAAAGCGCCAAAAATAAAATAATTTATATTTCATTATTAGCCATTTTCTTGTAAAACACTAACAAAGCAAGTTTAGGACGCCATTATTTTTTTTAAAAAAGCACCACCATTTTTGGTTTATTCACTTTAGCCATTTAAATGAGATGATTTGATGTTGATTATGTAAAAGCAATGAGGATCCACGTGGTCCCATTGACTTAACACGCACCAAATACTTCTAGCCATTTCACATAACATGCAGTCATAGCCAACGCTTATTATATGGGTAGACTCCATTACACCTATTTATCCAAAATCAAAACTTCAAAACCCCAAATCCTTGAAACGACCTTCTTTATGCTGTCTTCCCGCCATTACAGACTACATTACACCATGCCACGACTACAACAAATCAACTAATTCCATCCATTTATTAATGTCTTCTTATAAATTTCATAAAAGTTGACGGTGATAAAGATAGTGTATATGTGCAACTCAATTGACCAAGGCATTCTATTAGTATTATATACCGTATACTACGCATATAGAGAATGCATGCCCTATACTATGATAGAGAATGGCGAAAAACAACAACCTCTGAAAATTGCGTAGACGACGCCAATTTACTAGCTTATGAATTAAACTAACGCTTATTTTCTCCTAATATAATCTCTGTAATTTCGGTTTTTCACCATTTTTAATTAAACTAATGTTAATAAGAGTTTTGTTTTGCTCATACCATTACATCCATTCACTATATATACTTAATATAGAGAGCATATAGCAATGCTATTTCTATAGGCTTTTGGGGTTTTCAATACACAGCACACTACAGACTTGTGCATTGGATTTGCAATGGCTGCCAAACGCTATACGTTTTTCCCCTATACATGTAACAAAGGCCGGCCACCCGCAAATCGTCTCTAATACTAAATTTAAAACGAAAATAACTAGAAATAAGCACGAAAGCGACTAAAGTTATTTAAATCTATCGTTTTATACTCGCATTTTCGCACATCAATTCGTTTAAAATAAGAAAATTTCGAATTTAGATGTCTCCCATTGCAAATACAAGGCGTCCATTTCTTTGTATATGGAGAGACAGGCCTATCCTATGGCTATACTCAAATACATTAAAAGCCCGCTCAAGTTTTCAAAGTGGAAAAATAAATATGACAGATAAGCTAGCCACATAAAATCGACCCAACTAAATATTGGAATTATTTTCCATTTCTACTAACATTTTTACGCCAATTTTTTTTCGATTAATTAGAAGAAACAAAATTTTACGTACCTGATATTCTCTTCTATGTAGTGGAGTAATAACACAGAACACACAGCAACAGCACACATACGCAGTACAGCAAAGGGGATCTCTACACGACTGTATTACCTACACTCTCATTGGTTCATTTTGTTTTGACCGCAAACTCGAGCCAATAGAAAACCGAGAAATATTACATCCCAATACAGTAAAGCGGGCTATTAGCCAGCCAATTACAGCGCAAAATTACTATGGCGTTGGTAAAAGCGGGAAGATATAATGTTTTGAATTTTCTCATTGTATTCCTATGTAACGGTCACTGTACGAGAGCAAAACAAAAACAAACATTACATAAAATTTCTTAACCATTCATTTTTTATTAAAATTATTTTTAGCTAATCACAGTATCACACCAATTGAAACATCACAGAAAATTATAATTACTCAAACAAAATAAATTTCTAAAGAATTTTTTAAATAAATTTAATGAATACAAATTGGATCTAGTGTTGAGTTCGGTAACACCATAATTATAACTACCGGTACCGTAATTAACAATAATATTGGATCAATTTATTTACTGGTAATCTATAGCATACCAGTTAATTCTATAATACTTTTGGTTCAAAAATATTGTTTAAGCTATAGTGGATTGTTTTTAATATTTTAAACGTTTAACTACAGTTGACATTAACGGCAAAATATTTAATACATTTGTTAAAAATTGTTCAATAAAATATAAGATACAGTATGTTTGGTGTTTTGAGTTCATAAGGTACACGAAAAGGACAGAACACAATGAGAAATCCTAAGAAAAATGACCCAAATATTTATGCACGTTAAAAGCAAAGGAGCCCAATTTTACATCGAGTACCGTAATTTGCTATCGTAAAAGGTTTTGTTCATCAATGTAAAAACATTCATTAAGCTATCAATTTTAAATCGTGCTGTAAACTTATTATATTTTTTGCTTAAACTGTAATAAAATAATAACTTATACAAATTAAAATGAAAAAAAAAGATACCATAGAATTGAGATTGTGTATTGCAAACCTCGCAGTTTGTGTATGTCGTCTGCTACTAAAACTGGAAATTCACATTTGTCTATTATTCTCTCTATGTTACCAGCCCACAAACAAAGCTACACAAATCCGAAGTTGGCATGTTTACGAGTTTTGCACGTTATTTAGCACGGTAAATTAGTTTACAATCGATTGGTGAAACGAACCGAACTGTTAATGAGACTGTAAACATATTATCAGCATTTTCTGCAATTGGTAAGCATATTAATATTAACCTTAAATGTGTTTAGCGTTGTCAACATTCAAACATAATATAGTGTCGTTGTTGAATTTTAACATGTTGCGTCTCTTTTTTTTCCATCTGTGACTGTTAGAACCAACTTTTATAGTTGCTGTGCCTCTATTTTTATTTTAAAACTGAACTATTTCAACCTGATTGAACTCCCAAATTTAGTTAGCAAAATATACAGCTGATTCAATCTTTACACGCGACGTAATGTACACATTTATATCTAATTGAAGAGAATTTTTTTTTGTTATTTAATATTTTAGGCTTTTAAAAATTATCAAATACGTTATTGGTGAAGGAATATATTTAAAGAATTGTCAACGTCATGAATGGTTTTAGCACAGAAGACGACAGCCGGGGAGGCCACGATCAGACCTGCTGTTTATTGGAAGACAATGTACGTTGTAATCGTTTGGCTGGAAATGCCAGCTACAGTAAACGAATACAAAGAACAGGGATTCAGAAAAAACTGAAACTCGCGATTGATGAAAGTGTACGTTACCAAATTCTAACTCTAGTGTTAAAATCGCTGCATTTCTCAAGTTCAATCATGTAAACATCTTGGGCATCCTGAATAAAACGAAGCAGCTAGTCAGGCACAACTTTAAAGACTTCTGCGGGCTTCTAATAATATAATTGATAAACGAGATATACCATTAAGAGTATTAAAGTTGGATGAAATTTTATTAGCCGAATAGCTGTTAAAGTGAGTAACGACTATATTTTATAAGCAAAATAATCAATAGATTTTAAACTGCTCGTTAACATAACTACTACTATATTAATAATCTATGAATGAAAATACTGTCAATGTCCCTTTGTTTTCATGTTTATTGGGGTAGAAGGTCGTTTATTATCACTTAATATCTGTCCCAATCTGATTATATTTGACACTTGACCATTTGAGAATTGCAGTGGTTTTAATCTGAATATTTAAAGTGTAGAATAATTGGCAAGTTATTGAAAGTTTTCTAATAAACATGTATCGTGTTATTTAACAGGCTAGGCACATGTACATTTGTGAATATCATAAAAGTATGATTCAGAGTGTTAGGACAAAAAGGAAGAGGAAAGACAGTGATGATGATACTGGGTCTAATGACCAAGACACTGATATACCAGAGGTAATTTGAATTTTAAAAAAATGTTAGTACCTTCATGCGAAAAACTGTTATGATCTTACCTTAATTTCAGTCAAATTGTACTTAAAAATGTTTGGTTAAACTTTTGGATTTAGGTGGATTTGTACCAGCTTCAAGTGAACACTCTTCGACGGTACAAACGGCATTATAAAGTACAGACGAAACAAGGTCTGAACAAAGCTCAACTTGCAGATGTAAGTGCATTGATGACGTTGACAATGAACTATGGATTTTTTCCTCTTAACATTAACATGTTTATTGGCTTTGCATATGGTAGACATTGATGAGGCATTTTAAAACAATATCCGTCGTTGAAAAAGAAGCTTTAACATTCTTTATCTACATGGTTAAAACCAATAAAGGGAAATCGGATCAGAAACCAATAGCGGATCCTGTGGGAATGTGATGATGAATCAATCAAACCGGAATCGTATATTTATTCATTTTACTGTTGTAACTATTTTACAAAACCAACACGTGACAACATGTGTTTCTTATCGTTTCTTGACTTGTCAATATTGTTAGCATAAAATATAAGGTTCAGTGGATTCTCGTCGAAGTTGTTGGGACCGAATTTTCTTCATATTAACGGGGTTTGGTGTCAACGAACACATGCAAAGTATAATATACTGTAAATTGGCCAAAATGACATTTTTTTAGAGTTCATCATATTTAGAATCACTATTTACATCATATTAGAATCATTATTTACATCATAATACTATACATACAAAATTTAGATTTAAAAATATTATGCATTTTGTGCATTCATATGCATGCATGCATTTAAGAAAAAACAATGCAGTTTTAAATTCTTTTTTTTTAAAACAAAAATGTATTGATTTTATTTTTATATTATTATTCTTTCCTGTTTGGTAATTCAACCTTTAACAGTGGGGTTTATTTTTATAAGAACTTTAAACTTATAAAAATTTTGATTTTCTCTATATTTTCGCCGGTGTTACATGCAATTTTTCATTCAGAGAAGCAAAACTAGTTCGGGACAACATGTTGCTTCGTGTTAACGAGATTCCACTGTTGTTTTCTGGTAACTGTCGTCCTTTTCAGAATAGCAAAATAAACCATAGAAAAATAGGCGAATCATAAGGTGTTTTCTTAATCCTGCAAAATATATGACATAAATTGAAAATAACAAAGCAAACTTCGAACAAAGAACTATTGAATCAAGTCTGTAATATAAGAGTAGTTCACTAGTAAATTATTATACACTACTAGTACAGAATTCTTAGTTTTATGCATTATAAAAATTTTATCATGGCTTGTTTCCTAGTCTAGGCAAAATATTCAAATTTTTATTGAATTGTGAAGCAGTTACCAGAGAAATGCTTGTTCAAATATTAGATGTTATTAAATATTTATCTTTCATTTGAACGATGTAAGAATTGTTGTCATTAATTGAAATTTTCCGCCCCAAGTTCAAGTACATGGTGATTTACTTCAAAATTATTTTTTTTACAATTTTTAAAATCTTAACGAATGTTAACAATGTTCAGTAAACGTGTGTATCGCCTTTTATTTACATTTATTAAGAACGGAAAAGAATTATTGCACAAATTACTTGACAATACTTTTGTATTTTAAATGGTCGATCCTTAAATTACTTTAAAAAAAAAAACAAACAAACTTAATAAGATCGCAAAAATATTTAAATTTTAGTGATCGACATGCCCGGTATTCATTTGCCAAATAATCATGTACTCTATTGTAAATATATTGCGAAGGTAAATTTATTATATCACTTCATGTTTAACTATCAGATAATTTTAGTTTTAAACGACAATGAATTAAATTTTTTTTTTGGTAGTAAAGTGATAATTTTTCGAATTATTTGTAGTTAAATGTATGACGGGAAGAGAGAAATATAGTAGTTTAAACATAAAATAAAGATCACATAGAGAAACAGCGCATTTGTTTTCTTTATGGAAGTGATTTCTCATCAACCAAAGGAATGACTGATGTGTATGATCCATTACTGCTTATAGTACAATAGATTCAGCATTTAAACGTAACATCAGTTAAAACAATTGGTCTGATTAGAGCTGTCGTTTTAAATATTTACTTGTACTATTCAATATTACACAAGTTACCATAATGGTGTCATTTTCCAGTTGCCAAACACTATAAATACGGTAAATAAATTTAAAATACAAACGAATATAATGTTGAAATCAAGCCAAAAAAATACTGTCAATTACAGCTTCAATGTATCCTTAAAAGCTTTATAAAAGCAATACAAACGAAAACCCTGGGAGAGGAAAAAGTGTTGAACAAATCAATAATAAAAAGTTTGGTAACTGGTAAAAATACATACCATTATTATACTGTATTTTTGTAGTATGAAGCATCGCCAATTATTTGTTCATTTTAATTTCTTCAATTACACTGTATTCACAAAGTTTATCATTTAAATTTGAAAATAGTAGAAATTTGTTATGATTATTTTAATTTTGTAATGATTATTTTATTTTTCTGTAGATTTATAGATTCACCAAACTACGGAATGTTTGATAGAAACCTCTATCCAAACAATTAATTTGACATGGTTTATGTAGTCTTAAGAAATTTATTTTGTAACAGATCACAATGATACCCTAATTAGCAATTTTGCATTAACCATTTTATAGTTTTGCTATTTTAGTGTTTCGTCAATTTTAAATGATACTGTACTTTAAAAACTTAATCAAAGTAGCCGTATTTTATTAAGTTTTTAACCTATCACTATTAGGCTTTACAATTAACACTAGAAGTAACCACTTTTCGGACAAGTCTATATCTACACTGTGTATAACCTTACATGCAACTGCCCACACCCGTTTTGTACTACTTTTACACCGTTAAAGAAATTTGTAATAGACGAGAACAGGTGAAAATATTTAGGTTACAAGTAAATACAAATCAACTCAGCTGAGCCAGCTCTAATCAGTTGCAAGCACTAATAACTAATTTGTTTGCCTTTTGCATTGGACTAAATCAATCTGTTTTTTTTACTGTTTTTAAAAGAGGAATACTAAACCGATAATCTAAATAAAACAAACAATGGTTGTTTTGAAATATAAGCAAAATGGTCATACACAATTACAATTGTATACATTTTTGACAACTTTCAAAAACACGTTTTAAAGTAGCACCAGGCTATTAAAAACTTCTTGGCAAGATTGGTATTTTTAAATTTTGTTGTTTTACATGTTAACATTTAAATTGGATGAAATGCAAAAAATCCAAAGTACGAAACCGGATTCGTCTATGATATGAACTTTTTTTAATGTGGAAGAACGAAGAGGGTACCAAAATTATATTTGGTTGTACCGTTTAAACAGCACTTAATCTGACTAGATTTGGGCAGGTTTAATACAATGGTGTAGCCAAGTTTTCATAACAAAAGTGTAAAGAAATATTAACAAGATGTCCAGATATTGTCCAGACTCTTCGTTTATAAATAAAATCAATTTTTGCATTTTAAAAGCCGATTTAAGTCATTAAAATATTTTGCACCTCCCCTGGCTACGCCACTGGTTTTTAAGATATTAAAATGATTATAAGATTAAGGAACAACAAATTACTTACTATGGTCAATAAACTTTGGTCATTAGTTTCTAAAATAAAAAATCGCCATTGGTAATCACCGGCTAAATCTAATAAAATTGATTTAATGTGTATTTTTGTTTTCTTTTTTTCTCTTTTAAAATACCGATGAATTTCTTTTAAACTGTACACAAAGAACAAATAAAATATATTAGGAATTATCATAGATATAGCAAAATAATTCACCTGCAACTTTCTTATCAGTTAACTATTTTATAATCCTTTACTTAAATCTTACTTGCTTTATTTTTTATACCGTAATGAAAAATTTCATTTGTCTTCAATAGTTGTTCGATGTTAAATGATTAGACACACTGAGCACTTCTCTTTCTAGCTCATCGTCGTCAAAAATATCTAATGATGACGTGCTGACGGTGTAACGTTGACGATAAACGTCGCCCATCCGTTCCCAAAACATTTTATTCAAATTTACTGCCTGTAATAACGTTTTAGCGGCAGGGAAAATACCGGATAAAATTCTGCATTCAAATATATTCAGTCAGAACTCGTAATCAACGTTGTACAGTAAAAGTGTTAAACTTACTCGAACACTGGTAGAACAATGTGATTAATAAAACTAATTTGAAGTTCAGGGATGCAGGCTTTCTCACGGTCCATCATTTCAGAAGGACGATTACCCATTGCCTTTTCTAAATCGCCTTGAGAGAAAAACTCTTTATACACCAACTCCTAATAATTATAAGACCAATTTAAATATACCCATTTCTTCCCATCGTAAAATGTAGCCAGTTTAAGAGTAATTTCACACGGTAAAATTGGCATTATGTAGCTGTCAATTCGTATCTCTGATGAACATTTAAAGTCCTACTAATTATTTTATAAAATTATAAGATACATTTGCCAAGAAGTTAATTTAACTATAAAATATATGCTCTAACATTTTCGGTGGCAAACTTCTACAATTGTTTGAAATAAAAACAGTGTTTTGCTTTTTCTTAATTAAATATGTAGACTGCGTGAAAACAGCAACATAACGATCGTATTTCTTTACAAACTGGCTACATAAGGCACATTAGTCATTACACAAATAATAATTTTAACATGCAACGCAGAGAAATTTGTTACCGCTATTTTTTTGGAGCATCTCCAGTCTTTTGTTTGATCGGATACGTCACAAGCAGTCATTAATAAACATACTAGATACTTGTGATGTTTCGCATTATTTCTGTCGTAACCAGCTTTAAAGTATAAAGAGAAAAAAAGTTTTGGCAAGATTGCTTTAAATTGTCACTGTTATTCGATTTACATGTTACAAATTCCCTGAGATCCTTAACTATCCTGAGATGTTGGGCTAAATCAGTAGCCAGAATTATATCTCTCATCAAATCTAAGCAATGAGTATAATCCTAAGAAAAATTAAAATATGGTATTCAAATGTCAATTTAATAATAGTTGTAACTGTAAAACGCAAACCTTAGATGACAAATTTTCAAAAATATTGCATCCATCCGTATTTAAGATGCACATGGCCTGAGCAAAATGATGCCTCTAAAAAATCAAATATTAGCATTAAATGCTGAAAATTTTAAATGCGAAAAACTACGTCTAGTAGTATTAAAATGCCAAACAAAAATTAACATTACCTCCATAACAGAGCCCTCAGAACTATACAAGGCCGCTAACACTGATTTCTTTAAAACCAACATAAAATTAAATTCAAATACAATTAAGCTTACAAATTACAATTACCGATGTTTCTTGAAATGCGTTGGTTGTTCCACGATGATCTAAATCGTGACACATAACTGCTACAAACAACGACAACGCTTCAATTTCTCTACATGTCAAAATTGCATCATTAAAATTTAGTATTCTGTATAAACACTCAATTCCAATGCTTCTATCCAAGCAACCATAGTTACAGAAAGTATAAGTAAAACGTCAAATTTAAAGTCGTAACATTTGAAATTTTCAAAATACAGTATTGAAATATTGTAAAGTTCAACAATGACCGCCCACAGACATTTTTTCATGGTGGAGGAAGTATTTTATAGTTGAAATTATAAATACTTTGCTATAAAAATAGGCACAAAATAGTTATAAAAAGTTGAAATAAGCGTCACAAATTGAAACTGCCTCAAGCACAATCATTTTTACTATCTTAAACTACAGTACTGTAGTTGCATTTGGAAAGCATTAAAGTATCGACTTGTATTTTTCTTACGTCAAGTAATCCTGTTGTACTATATTAATGTTACGAAGCAGTAGATAGCAAAAATGTGTAGCTGAAAACGCATGTGACCAATTATGATAGGGTGGGTCTCGATACCCTTTTTTTACCATTAGTATAAACCTATGAACAGTAAAATTTACTTGTTATAACCTGAGTAGGAATACATTCTTGTTTATAACCATTTTACCTAGCTAACGTTTCTCGTCCAACTCGACATTTATTCAACATTCCTAAATCTTCAAACATTGAAATAACAGCCTGTTAAAAATGTTGAAATTAATCTTTTAAAAACGCTGCAAACATTTCAAGAATCCACATCATACTCAAATTATAGCATTTATATCATATTATTCAAATAAACAGTTTTTAAACCAAACTGCATATTTGTTTTTAGAACAAATTGGAATTTGATAAATCTTATCCTTTAGAATATGCAATTTTTGTATGAGATTTGTCAGTATACATTAACCGACTACAAAATACATAGAAGTTTCCCATAAGCTGTTTTCCAACGATTCTGGGATTGAATTGAACGCTATCTAAATCGAAGTACTCTAGTATTTTTGTAAATTACTTACTAATGGTGACTGAGAATCTTCAATAGATCTTGGCAAAAACGAAAACGATTTAAATCCATGACTTATTTCAACTGGATCTGGAATTCTTTTGGAGCTCAATTTTATTACTTCATCTTGTGGAACCTAACAAAAACATTAAGAATATAAGAATCAATCGGCTTGTACAACCTCCTGATGATGTTAACATTAAGTTATTAATTTACCAGCATGTGGTACGTCATTAACTCGTTGGATAACCGACTTCTGTATTGAGCGTCTCTCACTTTCTTATACATAAGTGACTATTGAAAAAAAAAATCCATATATATATATGTCAAAAACATTCACTTGAACAATTCCATTAGCGACCCTATAGAAAAACTTACATGCATAATGCTAATCCCGCAATATATAGAAAAAGCTAACGCAATTTCTTCGTCAAAATGAGAAAAATGTAAACCACCAATTTTATTGCACAATTCAGCAATTCCTATGACATCTAAATAAAATTCAACAAAGTTACAGTTTCTAGTTTAACATTTTAAATAAAAGTTTGATATTACTTTCACCTTTATCATCTTTAATTGGAAAGCATAAAATATTTCTGAAACAATTTTAGCATTTAATAATTGAAGTTTTTAATAAGTTTTCGAAAAGAATTACCTAGTTTTAAACCCTGTACTTTCATCGACACCACGGTAAAATAAAGGGTGAGAATAAACATCACGAATATTGAGCAATTCACCTAAAACATTTTTATTAAATGAAAGAAAATTAATCAATTTTTTCCCATCTGATTTTAATGTTTTTAAAATAATTACCACTTCTTGCAACGTGCCCAGCAATTCCACAATCTGCGGAAAACCGTACTTCGACTCCATTCTATAATAAATCATAAATAATATTAAAAAAAATATACAGTGTTAAAATTTATAAAAGTAAACTACTTCGTGATTATCATCAGCCAAATTTCCATCAAACACTTTGGCTACTAACTCGCCATGTTCTTTGTCCAATAGAAATAAGGAACATCTGTAAAAGTAAACTAACAAAATTAGTTTCGACGTTTTAACTAAATAAATTTAATCGTTTAGTACCGGTACAACAATTTATCAAATAAATTCAAATACAGAATTAAACTTGGCAATAAACTAATAAATAATCATTTCATTTAGTCTTAAAATCATTAATCGATGTCCAACATCATAACAAAAACTAACTAGGTAGATGACATCAATAATAATAAACCCTACAAATGTTTTAATACTACATTAGTCTTCTATTATTCTAAAAAAAAACCTATAACGAAAGACTAGGCACAGTGATGGTACTGACAGCATAATTAAGGGATGGACCACTTTTAAGTAAAGGTACTTAACCTATCACTGTCAAACAAAGAAGTAAAATGTTAAATTTTAAGACCTTTTTGTTTAACACTGGGTCACAATAGCCGAAACCTTTTTTTACATGAGTTTGAGGAGCAACATTATATACTCACGGCTACAGTATCAGCGGTTTTTGGTGAGTATCACAGAGTGATGCTCACGGCAGTCGAAAAAAAAAAATAAACGTGTTAAAAAAAATAAACCCTCTTTTTGAGTAACTATTAAAAGATTTAAGTAAACGATGTGCCAGACAAAATACCAATACTGGAAAGCTTCAATACTGTATAGATTAAGTTACTTTATTAGTTTAAATCATTATTTAATTGCTCAAAAGCGGTGCATTCAATTGAAGTATAATTTTCTTAAAATCGAACACCAGGAAATACATTTTGTAGATTTTCCTCACAGTACTGAAGTACGATAATTTAAAAGGAGTCATTGTTTCTATGCTACTGTTTTTTTTAAAGACAAATGAGTGACATCGGCTCTCTCATTATTTGGTATTATAATCGTATAACATGCATTTGACGTCTCGGAATTAATCAATGTTGAAAAAGGAACCACCCATTACAATGAATGGATATATACGTACCGCTCTGCTTTAGTTAATTGCCGAGCTTCTGCCATTATCTCCTTGAGCAACTTCGTGACGTCATCTAATTCCAACTCAAAATCCATTACAATATTCCATCCAAATACATTAACAGATACTTTTCTGTTTTATCAGCATATGTTATTTTTTTTTCTCCAAATATATGTACAGTGTGAATAAAGCTTCATCATTTAAAGTGTACAGCAATGTTGCCAGAATAAAACTTTTGTAAAAATAATGGCAATGACGATAAAACAGATCAATAAATTTCAAATGTAAATTAATAAAAAATATATAAAAAATGTAATTTACCTAAATGTGAAAATAAATTTTTAGCCACAGTCAGAAGCGACTGAAATGTCATTTTCACACACGAATAAATAACATGTCATCCGCCAAAATTCGTATATAATATTCAAAACAATATACAGTACATACAGTTCATGCAAGTACTGTATTTATGTCAATATGATATTCACACCTGGCATTGTAGTTTAAGTCTTTTCTCTTCTTCGTAAGCCAAAGTATTCAATAGCACAGCAGCAGTGTATTTGAAACATTCTTCAATAATCATTTCATCTTGGGAATCAAACCTAAAAAGAAACCAAAATCTCATTCAGATAAACTACATTTAAATAACTAAATGTAAAAGTACCTAGCGGCATCCTTTTTATTTATAAGACATCCTAAAAGAGTGACCTTTCCTTTCCGAGTTGGAGTGGCAATGGGAACGCATAAAAGCGAGGCAATTTCGACACCCACCATCTTTCGGATGTTGTCACGGTGATCCTTTTAAAAAGGTAAATTTTAAGATTATTGACATACCTCAAATAAAACTGATATCAAAAGAAAAAATAGATAACAAGCAATTGAAATATCTCGATTAAAAGCAAACCCATTATGTACTCGTAATCATTGCTACACTTTGCAAGAAATCATTAGAAACTAAAACTTGGAGAGACTTAAGATTACCGTTTACAAAGACTAAAATAGCAAAGTGTATAACTTAATTAAAAAAAATACATCCATCAAACAATACTGGAATGGTTAGAGAAGCTAACCATTTATTTTTCTAATTAAAACGAATTTAAGAGTTAAAGTATGTAATTTGATTTAAATAAACGAATTCTAGCAGAATGTTCAATTTAAACAGCTAGTAATTTGATCTCTTAAATACTTGATTATTTGACTTTATAGTATTTGATTTAAGAATTTGTAATTTTAAAAACCTTAATTAAAATTTAACATTCTGAATTCAAACGGTTTATAAATTAACAAGTTATTTTTACTCAAAAACGTTTTTATAAAAAAATGTCAAGTTTCATGTGTATTGACTTGTTATTTTCCAACAAGCAATACTTATGATTTCATAAACTTTAAAAACCAACATTGGAGCAAATCCATTCCACTTGGTTCATTGCTTTCGTGTAGGTGTTTGCAATCATTACTTTTTGCCGATAATCTGCCGGCTTAATGCTATTTCGGTTTTCAATTTGTGGAACGTATTATTAAGTTCAATAAATTTAGAAAGTAGATTTCACATCTTTTCTAAACAGAATGTAAAACTTGTCAGTCAAAATATAACTAAATATAATTGTATATTCTGAATTCAGTTTTATTTTAAACTCCACATGACGTCAAATTCAGCCGTAAGCATATAGTTATTGAACAAACTGCACCGGTTCTGCCATTAAATCTTCAAATCACGCCCACAGGTAAAAAAAAAGCACTGAACGTTGAAATTGTCGCTTTGACATGACAATAGCCAGCCAATTTTTCATTCACACAACGCAATTTCAAGCTGACTGAACAAGCTTTAGTATTTGAAGACACGATTACTTTACTTACCACGTGAATGTCATCGAGGGTAATGGTTCGTTTTTCGGCAAGAGCGGTGCTGAAGCTGTTATTGTTGATCTAAAAATATGACAAAAAATAAATACTGTAAATAAAAAAACCGGACAAGCAGATGATCAATCTACCAAAATTATTTCTTAAGGTCTATTAATATAAACTCATTCGAAATTCTAAAAACTTACTGGAAACTTGATTTCCTCAGGCAAGACAGTATCACCAGTTACCTGTAAAAATAACATGCAACTTAATTAAAAACTTGGCATTAAAAATTTATTAACTTAAAGAGTTTCAGTTTTATAAAAAAAAACTCCAAATAAAGAATAAAAATAAAGCAAATATGTAATTAACATTTTAATCTTCCGGCATCGTCTTGTAAAACGTTTATCTGTATAACGTTCTACTGTATTTTAATATATACATGACTCGATCCACTGTAGATTTTGTAGATTAAAATTAAACAAATAAAATTAATTTATTTTTGTTTAAATTGGCGAAAGTTTCATTTAATTACTAGCATTTTTGTAGCTTAAAAAGAAGCATGCCTATTGGACTTTAAAAATGGTTTTGCTGCGGCAATAGATGCTCCATAAGCGGCGTTAAAAATTTTTCACGTTCGTTAAAGAAGATAAGGATAAATGTCATGCGGCCAAAGAAGTTAAGTAAACGGCAAGGAAATATCTTTCGTGCGTACATTGGGAAGTTAAAAATAATGTCTATTGAGAATGACGTGCGATCTAACTCGTACACCGGTATAAGAATAGTTCTAATCAAATATAACTGCTCAAAAATAAACTTATTTCAAAATAAAAAAAAATAACTGCTCAAAAATAAACTTATTTCAAAATAAAAAAAAATAACTGCAGTAATAAGCTTATACATTTAAATAATTAATGAGACAAAATGCTCTACAGTCAAAAAAAGAAAAAACAGATTTTAAAATTACCTGACAGTACAATTCTTCGCCGTCTTCACTTACAAAAATTAGAAAAGCAGCTTCACTTTTTGTTTGCTCAACTAACTATAAAAAGAAATTAAACACTGCAACTATAACTCTCTCATAAAATTATGACCCGATGCTCTTAAGGTTGCTAATTTAATTAAATTAATGCGTTGCTTACATAACGGTTGATCTTTAGTTGCAGAGAAGCAGCGTCTTGATCGTACAAATTTCCTGCAAGTTAGCAGATCATAAAAATACGATGATATAAACTGGAAAAGTAAGCACAATAAAACACACAAAGTAATAATAATTACCACATAAATTCATCAGAGCACGGACTCTCCAATGTTTGCCCAATTCCATGCG
Organism: Helicorthomorpha holstii; assembly: GCA_013389785.1. Lineage (NCBI taxonomy): Eukaryota > Metazoa > Arthropoda > Diplopoda > Polydesmida > Paradoxosomatidae > Helicorthomorpha > Helicorthomorpha holstii. The sequence goes on along the minus strand of JAAFCF010006596.1, from coordinate 30,186,983 downwards.
GGTGTCGTCGCACTCACACTCTGGAAATAAAAATTTTAGAAATTATAAGCAACTTAATTGGAAAAGTACATTCCGGATCAATATTCAATCATGACCATGAGAGGGTCTGGCGCTTTGGTATTAATAGAAAGTAATGACAGAGATCTCATCTCAAGTGATGAGCACGTTTGAATTTTAATGATCAAAATACAGTACCAACTCTGCAATTATAGTATTTTAATCTTCCAATATATACGAATCAATCTAAAATTCAATTAAATTTATATGTAAGCAACTAAGTGGCTATGAATGACTAATCATCAAATTTAGTGATTACAACGCGACATTTTAATACACCATTCAATTATAATCACATTCAATTAAATTATTAAAATATAACTTACAGTACTTGTGAGTTATATTTAGCTATTAGTTCAATTTAAAATATATTATTAATTTTTAAAAAAAATAAAAGTTACTGTAAATTATATTTTTGTTTGATAAAATAGTCACTCATATAATGTTCTTGTTAAACTCATATTTTAATTGATACAATTATTTCTTTCTAAAAACTTGTTTACTAAAACAATATTTTGTCTTGAAAATAATATTTTATGGCATGAAAAGCCAATTCGGATTCATAGAAACAATTTAAAAGAACCAAAAAAAACTTGTTATAATATTACAAAAAGTAGCTTCTCAATTCAAATAAAATCGATCGGTTTTTTTTAACCAAATACTCAGTTTCCTCAACAGCTCTCATTTCAAGTACAACTACTGCTCAAATAGAAGTTACAATGAAAAATTATCCTTCCAAACACAAATACAATGGTGGAAAAAATCGAGAAAGAAATACTTCGTCTTTCTGATGGAATAGGTTGACAATATAAAAATAAATCAATCGTTAAATTTCTCTCCATATAAGCTAAATCTATAAGTAAACATTTAAAAGTAGCAGCAAAGTAAACTTTACAATCTACTAAGCTGGAAATCACATTGATCTGCACAAGTGTCAAAAACTAAAACAACAAAAAAAGTAAAAATAAAAATATTTTCTAACCTATGCAAGACATTTACGAGACTCAAAATGATCGCAAACTGTACAGCATATCTCACAGCTTGTCAGCAACTTTTTCTAAACACATTGAGGGGTTAAGATTATACAATATACACGGTATGCCCCAGAGTATTTTTATTTGCTTGGATTTCCTAAATGTTACGTTACAGTAAAAGAAAAATGCACTTGAAAACATCTCCCCAGATAATATCGACCAATACACGCACATAACAACCATATATCTTGCATCTACTACATAAAACGTGTCCAATCTTCACATAACCGTGTAAGTCGATAAAAATATTACAATGCAAAGACACATATCAGAGTTACTTATTATGTAACTGAAGAACTTTTACCTTAAATTTATTTTATTCAAGTTTATTCAAATCGGTTTGTGTGATCTGCTTTAAATAACTAAATATTTTATTAATAAAAATACAAAACTTAGCTTTCATCATTTTTAAGGTAGCAGACATATAGAATTAGCCAGAAAATTCTAAGCAAGAAGTTCATTAATTAATTTGTTTACAAGTTTTAATTTTAAAATTAATCAACTTTAAGTTAAGTACTTAATTGCCCAAACATTTTATGCAAATTTAATCTAAAACGCACTTGGTACTCCTTGTTTTTATAACTAAACTGTACTGTAATTTAAGTTATGGTAAAGTAAGTTACTGTACTCAAAATTTTTGTTTTTATTTGATAGAGAATAAAACTTAAAACACTGAATTATTAATAGAAATTGAGGAAAATTAACAGTAATTTATACATTTGATTAACATTGAATGACATTTGAAGTTGGCCGTGAATTCTAAAATGGTTCAGGTTAATATGGCTTTAGACTAGTTTCAGCCAGTTTATAAGGAAATTTAACGTTAAAAATTTATAACTTACTCGATAAACTTCCGCCAAACACATTTTCTGAGAAATGTATAGATAACTACTACATTTACCAATCCGCAACATTATAAACTATTAATACCATACACTTCAAACAATTTCCTATTGTAACTGGCACATCCGGAGAAACTAATTTATGATCGAAATATTTTACGAGAACTTGAAATTTACAAATACCTTGTATAATCCATAAAACGATTGCCACAACTAATAAAATATTAACACAGGATGACATTTAATTAGTAAAGCAATGAATAAAAATGTTATTTAGCCAAATATAATAATGCAATATCAGGATTAGACATGTCTATAACTGATCACGTCCAAAAAATCTACAACGTTTTTACTCAGAATTATTTTAAGTTACAACTATTATAAATCATTTTCTGCTTACAAAATAAGAAATTTCCTTGAAATTTAAAGTGGTTTTACTATATTTCAGCCTAAGAAGATTAAATAAAAGGTAACTAAAACAAAATGATTAACTAATGCTGATAATTTTATTTACAACTAAACTAAACCGTGTACAAAATTTTAAAAAATTATTATTTTTCTCGTTTAATTTTTAAAAACGATGACAGTAATATCAGATTTACAAGGCCAATCAATGTCCTCGTGTTCAACTTCATATAATATTGAAGAACTGTTGTCAAAGTAAGCAAAAACATGCACGTTTTATACAGTACACATCACGAGTTTATATTTTTACTAACATTCATTCACTCAATCGATCATAAAGTAGCAAAAGTAGAAGAATACGTACCATTATAGAACCGTATTTTTACATTAGCTTTTTTTTATCCATCAATATTTAAAATCGATTGAAATACGCATGAAATAATAAAAACAGAGAAATGCATAAGAAATGATACGAGTACGCACTACGTACTGTATTATTTTTTTTATCTACAACTTATCTATCTAAATGTTGAGTACCAGAACTATGACACACAAAAATAAAAAAAAAATTAGATTTTCTTTAACGGTATATAACGAATTCTAAGTCATTAGTGAACGCCTACAATTTCATAATGTCATATTAATGTGCCCAAAATGCAAAGGCTCTTAACAACTTGTTTCTGTGCAAAATTATGAATATTTTTTGTAGCAATTTAGGAACATTCCCATGACGCATTAAATTTAAGGAAACTTAATTTCCTATTTAATAATCCATAACACACGAGTGTACTTTCCGTACGCCTACTTAAAGTTCGTAATGGCTAAATTTTAAGTCTCTTAATGACTAAATTAGCGCAAACGTTTAGTTATCTTTATAAAAATAATGTAGTAGTGAGGAAAGCAAAATACCTTAGTTTTCGTGACGTAAGATTTATTGTAACATATAAACTTTAATGTTATTCTCGTGTTGTATCGCAGATGTTAAGTTACCCACGACACTTATCGAATTTAGGTGCATTGAATATGCAAATAAAACAATGTAATGTCACTGTATTTATCTTGCCATTAATCATAATTTCATTGTAAATTGCTATCGTAAACATCAAAGTCCAAATGTGAAAGCCTAATTACACAAAATGCTTTATTAATTTACTCAAGTGTTTGATCCAATCGACGGTAATTCATTTTATTGATTAGTTAAGAGTTGTGAATCATTCAGCGCAATTTAGAGCAGTCATTAATCATAAATAGACTCTTAAAAAGTTGCCATATTCGTATACGTATTTCTCTGTCATTATTAAATCGCTCGACACAATGAAATCTATTATATAGACGCCAAGTACATGTCCGAATTTCATACAAGTCACCGTTAGGGTCGTTAAATTGGTAGTAAATATCTCTTGAATCGATCCGAACTAGCACTCAAACAAACTCCATAACAGCCGAACATATAACAGCCAAGATTTAATGCGCTTTCATTTATCAGATTATTACCAGGAAATCAGTAAGTGCTCAATGTAACCAAGAAAAGCTATAAAAACATGCAATCCTACAAACGTTTACTAAAAAAATTCAGGAATGTGATCTAAAAATAACTGCAGTTCAGCAATTTAGATCAACTACACATTTTCAATACTAGTGTTATTCGATAAATGTTATGATTAACAGATTAACAATGAAGTAACGTACTGTAAACAACAAAAAAACATCTTTGTTCACATCTAAAAAAATAAGCTTACGAGACCGACTGTTTCCATACATTTCTATTCAACAATACAGAAACCCTTAGAGACCAAACCAAAGATCTCTGGTATTAGAAAGTAAACGAACAATAACATGAACCATACCATAATCAATTTAAACGTACTGTATAAAGCACTTTGTAAGTTATATACTTAGTTAAATTTACAAATATATTTATACATAATTATTAAGTGCTATAAATAAAAAAAAAAACAAATTTAAAACAAGCTCCAAATAGCGACTAGAATAAAATATAAATAAAAGCCAAAATATATAAATAATAAGTTAATAATCTAACGAGAACATTTGACGTTGTATACTAAATTCTAATTTAATAAAACATATAATTTACAGAGAAATACTTTTGCATTTAACATCTGAAAATTTGTCTTAAAATTAAGAGGAAATGGAGCACCAGCATAATCTGCTAATTCATTGCATAAGAATCTTAGTTCAATTTAACAAAAAGTTTAAATCTTTTTTGATTTACAGTTAAGGAAATTTAAATAAATCAAAGATGAAAATAATTTAGTAATGCAGAGGTAAATGGCAATTTTCTTTCCTAATCGACCTATGTGTTTGTGTTTTACATAACACGAATCTCAACATCAAAACAATCCACATGGTAAAATTTCTCCCAAGCAAATATTTTGTCAATTTCAATAACATGAGCTCAGCGATTCAATTCGATTTTTTTTTAGAGTTTAGGGCTCTTTCTTATTAAATACACCGACAGCGTTCTTTCTATAGTAAAGTGTGCAATACTGTTTAAGAGTGTCGTTTTGTGTGTAGAGAATAAAGTAATACAGTATCTTCAGAACCATTTTTCATCACAGAGAAAAAGAATGAGTTTAAGTGATGGTTGTGAAGTTTGCTTTGAGAAGACACCCGTGGCCGTGTAACAATGCAATGCAATGCATGGCCGTGACCTACATTGCCTTTTCTGCTGCGCCGACCCCTGATGCCATTGCCAACGTTATTTTCTTTCCCTTTTTACGTAAAAGTCTTTCCACGGCGTAATTCAAACACTAGCTTTGTTTTGTGTGCATAATGTTGATGATACAAAGCTGGGTAATGTTTTAAAATGCAAAACATTAAAAAGAGAGAAGATAATGAGCCTCATAAAATTAAATAACACAAACAGCAATACTGCTACATGTACTTTTAACAATGCATTTTACAATTTTCTAGCACTCAAAACTCTTCTTCCATTGACGCTTCATTTAAGAGCCATTTTAAAACCAAGTTCAATATACGGATTGTGTGTGCATAAACATCATTTACCTCGTAATCCGATTAAGAAAAGTTATTACATTTATCTTTAATGTGCATTTCCTGATCAATCTCTTAACAATGCATTCAAAAATTTTAAAAAATGACTGAAAAAATCAATATTCATGTTTTAAAACTAAATTCAGCTCTTAGACGACTCTCTAATCACAAATTAAAATCATCAAGCACCAATTTTAGCTAATTGAAAACCAAATTCAATTTTAGAAATCTAAAAACCATCACACTTCAAGTTTTTCTAAACATCAACTAGAATCCCAATGATTATTCAATCACTTGTAATCCAATGTAAGTAAATTTAGCACCGCCTATGTTGTTTGGCTATTTAAAAGCATGAAACAAAATTATAATCACTTTCAATTGCTCATCATGTCATTTACTCTAGCTTTGCCATCCTTAAAGCTAAATTCTTACTCGATTAGAAACAAAATTCATTTAAGTTTAATGTACTGGCTGATTTTTTTTCTATAAAAATCGCATTTGTCTTCATAATTTGCTTTCATTCAATTTGATCTCAGTTCAATTTTATTGCCAATTTGCTGGTGATAAACGTAATTACGATCACAATTTGTTCACAATTAGTGAATGAAGCGTGCAATTTACTTTTCCTACAAAAAGGTTTTGCTAACTTATGCTAAGGTTTTGCATTGTGTAAATAGCGATTGATTGATTGAACTTCTGGGACAGCAGATGTGGTTGGAGTGTGATAGTCTCCACTCAATCAGATTACTTTTCTGCTCAATTAGTCGATAAGATACTAAAGCAGAATGCATCTGTCATTTTGAGTTGCGGGATTTTCAATAGACAAAACTACGAACCATGCAAGCTTCGTTATACACAAGACCCAATCAAAAAGTTCCCAAAATTAGATTGGTACACACAAATCGCTTTTTTTGGAACTGACTCGCTAAGTATAATTACTGCTGCGCCTAAAACCAGTGCAATTTTAGATAATTAATTTCTTAAATCAAGTTTCTTTTATTAATAAATTGCTTAAAACTAAAATGTACTAAAACTTAGACAAAACATCATCAAATTGGTTTACAAATTTGGTCTAAAAATTTCAATATAAAACTAAGTTAAATCGTGTACAGTAAGTTATGTCAATTAATATTTTGGTCATTTTTGCATTGTCCATTATGTGCACGATGCATTAAACAAACAGCGTTAAGTTATACATCGCTAATCATAGCCTTCTAATTAAAAAGCACAATAACGAGTAAATGACCATGACCACATAATATTCTTGTTCTTCCCAAAAAACACAGTGAACGGAAAAAGCGCTCTTTTTCGTTAATTAAAGTGGCACACAGAGAAGTACGAGGAAGAGACAAGACTAAAATAATGTCCTTGGTTCACACTTGGAGCCACCCACGTTATTAGTTGTATATAAAGAAGACAAACAACCAATTTCTGTCCCTGGTCAACCGGTCAAGGCATCAGTCAACAAACACACACAGCTGCAGCCAACCAAATGTCTCTGATAATAAAAAATGTCTAAGCCAGAAAAAAGATTCGTCAATTGAAGAGGGTGACACAAAAATTATTTGCAAAAAAATGATTAAATTTAGGCAATGTGTTCAGTCATAGAAACATCACTTTGCATTTTTAAAAAATTAGACCTCAACAGTGCGTGTAATAAAAATTATATGAACATTTTAAGTAATTTATGAATCATATTCTTATATATCTTTGTGACAAGAGAAAGAAATGAAGTAGTGGCACCCACCATATAATACTTAAGACTGACAGAGAAAAGATAGCAAAGACAAATGGTAGCAAACAGTCTCTCGTTAAAAAGTTTGGGGAGTCGACAGCAATATCAATCACACGTTTTTGGAAATAGAGGAAATGTCAGAAAAAGCCTAAAAATGATTTAATATCGCATTAGCTCGTTAGAATCGAAGAATTCAAAGAAGAAAAAGTGATGGCTAAAGTAATAAAAATATCGATCATCAATCTATTTTTATTTAGTAATACTATATTATAAGAAATGGCATTTTCCCCGAAGCTGAATCTTCAATGAACGGTAATAAAATATTTGGAGACTTCTAAAGAAATTGCTACTGTACCAGGCATTACTTGGTGTTTATTATTTGTTTATAAAAACTTAAACTAAATGTACTTAATCGTTATTGTTAATTATGTTTCTAGATAAACAAAATTTGGCTTCGCTTTGATTAATATGCTAATTGAAATTAACTTCCATCATTTAAATAATATTTACTCTAATACCAACTTTTATTTGCACAGTTTTGTTCTTGTCAATATGATTGTAGTACAGGCGACGATTTTTTTTTACATCTTTATAGGCTCTTTTTGTTTTTAAATACTGAAGAAAATATTTTCCTGTAAGTTATCTATTTCAATTTCTAAACGTCGTCATCCATCAACCAACAAATAAAACAGAAAAAGATTTACTGTTTTTTGTTGTTCTTCACATAGAAAAGCTGTTTATTCATGCTTTTCTGTTCAAACAAAATATGTTGTATAATACACTCGAAAAATAATATGTTTTTTTTGTTTAGTTTGATGCTCTGTATTTAATACTCAAAGCCAGTCTTCAGGCAAACAAACTAAGAATCAAACAGCAGCTCAAAAGCAACAGACAAAAACTAAATAAATAGATAACCAAAATACCGAACGTTTCATAAATAAATTATCTCAACTAGTAAAATACACTGGAACTTTGATTGTATTTGATAAATTAAAGTAGATGCAGTCCCAATGGGTTTATGACGCACTAAATGGATTGGTTACTTATTTTTGTTTTATTCAAGACTAAAATTTCCCACTTTTTTATTTGACTTACAAAAAATTATATATTAATAATACAATTAATTGCAAATGAAAAATTTAATTCCCGTAATGAAATGAATGCTGATTGTATTATTTTAAAAAGTGTTTTAAGGTCTGAACAATCCTAAAGTAATAGTGTTACTTTCATTATTCTAGAACTAATTTAGCATTCCTTTATGCAACATTTTCCAAATTACAAAAATTCCTAAAATCACTCGACTAAAAATTGAAACTTTTTTTTCAGTTAGTTTGATCCCCAAGCAGAACCAAAGCTTTTTAAAGTGCAATCTAGCATATGATTGCAAGTGGCAAGATAACCCGAACACTTTATTGTATAAAATGTTAAATTAACATACATGCTTAAGCAATTGTTAATTTTATTCATGGCATGCGTGCCATATCTTTAGAGACCGTGATGGTTAATCGGTGCACTCAAAATCCGACGAAAAAATAACGACTTCACATCATAAAATTCAAATTTACCAAAACCTTGACAAAATATTATTTCTCTACACTTTTACGATTCCCAACGCAGCAATTTCATGTATTTAGCAATTATAATTTGCTATCATTTTCAAGAATATAACAGTAATGCTCTTTATTACACACAATTTTTATTATTGCCATTGATTTTAAGTTATTTACCAGTGTCTTAACAAAATATATCCGCTTTAATAAAAAGCTTTCAGGCGCAATTAGTAATTAACTGCTACTATTCATTAATAATTTAATAAGTAGATCACAGAATTTAACAACCTATTTTCTCCACTTATTATATATCAAGCAATTTATATTTTACAGAACATAAAACGTCTTACAGTAAATTTGCAGATACCAATACAGTATTATGATCCTTCTCCCTAACCACAGAATTCAAAACTTTTATTTGTAGCTTTGTACACATTTAAAGATAATGTTATCGACAAATTTAATATTTTAATACCTTTCAAAACTTATTTTATAAACAATTTTTAACCACTATATTTTCTAAAGCTAACTTTTCCAGTTTTAGTGCATTTTCTATCGTTAAACTATAATACTTTTTATAAACATCTCACTAACTTGTACTGTATATTTGATACTATTTTATTCACATTCAATAAATGTAGTAGGTTACATTTTGAACATCTGTAAATGTATAACTTGTCTACAACGCTCTAGTGAGTCCCGACACCAAGGTTGACGATCTGTCACTTTTACTGAAGAAATATCATAAAAAAATACAGTAAAAACTTTTTGCTCTTTATATTGCATTTTTAAGTCACAAACACATATGTAAAGTACAAAATCAATATGTTAAATGTTATACAAGTCGTAAGCTAGACATAATCTACGTATGTTAACAACGACTAGTGCATAATGTGCATTCATAAAAGTTATTTTTCTGATGCAATTTTGGAAAATAAAATTGCATAAAACTCCACTTTTTTTTCATTGTCGTTTTATAAGCAAAACGCCTGGAAGTCTTCTGATATAAAAAAAATCTAATAAAAAAAAAGCATGGAGGCACATACAGAGTATGAATAAATAAAATATTAAATTCGTCATCCTGCGTACAAATGCTCTGCACTTTCTTACGTTTGTGGCAATTCGTGACAACGTTGAAAATTGCCGGTAACGTTGTTTTATTCACTTATTTATTAGATTATTATTAATCAACAAACAAATTCCGCAATCCATTTTTACCTTGACCGAAATCAATGGCTAATCACGCCAACTGCGCTTGGTTAATTGGCAAAATGACGTCAGCAACACACGTAATAATACGGTCGTATGCATCATATTTACAAATTATTATAGCCAGTTTATTGTTTAATTATATAAAGTTTTCCATTCGTCTATTTCATCTATTACATCATTACAAAATGATAGACATGTACACAAACCAAGCCCTTGTGTAACTAATAATTAAATTACTTAACAAAATATTATTCAAATAAAATAAACAAAATGGATTATCGTTGAATTAGTTATGACGACATTTGGTGTTTCCACTTGACTAACAGATTCGCCATGATTAAAAAGCGTACAAAATAATTAGCATGCCAATTCAATTAATAACAAGTGCGCTGTTAAATGCAAATTGCACGGGCAAAATATCGACCAACTTCAAAAGAACATTCAATATTAATGAAACTGAATAAAAAAATTTATTTACAACACTTAAGTGTATAATTTTTATTTTAGATTAAGTGAAATACATGTTATTAAATCCAAATAAAAACTCGTCTAGAAGCTCGTATAAATTTTAAATCTAACAACAGTGATTTAAAAAAAAAAATTTTCTCACTGAATTTATAATTAAAATCTGAATTTATTAAGAAACGAAAATTTTCAGTTTAGTACATAGTTATTAAAATTTAAAAATTTATTAAAAGCTTATTTTATGTTATTTTCACTTAAAAAAATACTAAGACGCAATTAAATAAATTGATTCTCAGCCTGGAAATCGTTAATACATTTTAACCAACTAGAAAAAAATGCCGAAAAACATCAATAAAATTTAGTATCATTTTTTTTATATTTTCGTATTACCACATTAAATATCTAAGCTAAGAAATCAAGAGTGTAAAAAGATGATAACCGCTACTTTAATGTAAAATGATGGGATCAATTTCTAGTGCGATTTTGCGTGGATTGTAAAAGTGTGCATTTAGTAAAGTGTTGTGTAATAAAATCGGCTTTGCAAGTTGAACAGCAGAGGAAACAGTATAATATTAAACTATCAAAGATATCGGTTGACCATTTTAGTTTTGTGTTTTGTAAAGCTTAAGAATGCAACTGAAACCTTTTATAGTAACTTTATGCAATCGAAATGCTAAAACCTTTGCTCGCTGGCATCGATTATGGCCTTAAATAAGATAAAGAACCCCTTTCCTCCCACCATCTTAATTTAATGGCGGAAGTACAATACAAGCCACTTGAATCGATGCCTTACTTTCATCGTTCACAACAACTCAAATGCATAAGCTCAAATTTATGGCTTTAACATGATTGGCTAAAGACAGATTTGCCAACACTATACTAATAAATAGGGGAAAAAAACCTCTTATCATTACAACTCGTATTTTAATTCTTTGACAAAATAAAAATAAATTTTTTTTATTTTTTTCAATGTGTTGTGTCTCTTTAATATTCGATGGGCTTATTCAGTATAACTAAATGCTCAAACATTATCAAAATTATAAATTATAATAACTGATAAAAATAAAGTATTTAAACACAGCTATTTCATAATTCTTACAATGTTTAATTCAAATTATCAATTTATAAAACTACATGTTTTAGCTGTAGGTCTATAAATTTGACTCTAAAATGACAACACAAGCTACTAAATTGGGCTGAAATTACGAAATTTATGAATTTCCAACTACACAAATTACTTGTTTTTAACAACAAAATTTATTATTTCAATAATTATTTATATAGTTGAATGGATAAAAGCGTAATGATTTTTCTTTTGCTTTTGATTTGCTGCTTTGCCAAAACTTTTTATTTGCCAGTTCGTGAGTGAAATAAAGGTTGCGAAGCGATGATACTTGTGTATACCATTGATTTTTTTATTGGTTGGCATTTTGTTGTTGGTAACAGCACTTGTGACATCAACAATAATCGTAATTTGAAAAAAGTTGCACGTCAAATACACATGTGGACGCTGATCGCTTACATTTTTAAACAACAAATAAGACATTATTTGGCACCTAAGATGGCCCACTGCGACCTCTGCCAATCACACAAATTTAAAACCAATTCAAGAGGGAATCTAATATGTACAAAATAATAAAAATATTCTTACTCCCATTTTGTCACTAAAAAAATTCCTCCTTTTACGTTCCCCTACTTCATATTATAGGCTTTAAGTTATACGGAAGATAGAAAAATGATTGATAGTTATCGATAATGTTATAAATAATAATGATGAAGCAAGTCTTCAAAACTTTAATCTTCTTACAGTAGTTCGATTGCCTTATAATGCAAATTCCACTTTAACAATAAACTTTAAAAAAAAATTCCTAGAAATTTCCAGTAAGCTGCACAAGACAATTAAGATAAGTAATAAGTAGTACAGAAACAGTACATTTTCCTTGAATTAACGTGAAACCAATAATACAGTCCTGTATACAACACTTTATTTTTGATGCATAAAACCTTATCTAAAAGTCTGGTTGACACACAGTACATTAATTTCAGTTATTCTGCATTTTTTAAAGAAATTATTACAAGTGAATTTAAGTGACCATAAAGACTTGAGCATCAGCTACCGACTTAAAGTTTAAACTTTAGAGTACCACTCAGTGATTGAAAAATTACAAATAGTTTATTTTTTGCAAATAAAAAATAATGATGTACAAGTATGTCTATACACATTATAGGAAGGTAATGTAATTTGCTTTAACAAGCACAAAACTTTAAAAAAAATTTCAACCTTTAGTAAAAGAGGATAGTGATGTTACCATAGTTACCATAAAAAAGCACCAACAATACGCACTGGTTCCTAAGAAGACTCACCTAGACCTACCAAGTTCTCAAAGCCAATACTGTAGGCAATTATTATACAGTACTACAATTTCTAGTTAAGTGTTAAGGTCTACAATTAATAAGCTTACGTGCATATAAAAAAATGTGATGTTCAATGACGCATATTTTTGCGTTACTAAAAGTAATTTCTGTCCTATCATTAGGCGTTCCGTAATACATAAACGCAGTTATTAACCAATGTCATATTTAATGGAAACACTAAAACAAAAAATATGACAAAAACAATCGTGTATACTTTAGCTTTCCATTACTACACTAGCTTACTATACTAGTACACACGTACAAAAATAAAAATTGGTTGATGGTATGCAATGTATATCCGATATAACATTAATTTGCATAACACAAATACGTGATGCTTTTCAGCATGCGAACCACATATACCGTACACACACAGGCAATGTTAGGCTGAGCAAATGTGTTGATCGATCGAAAACACAATACCAAGGTTACTTTTACTTCTTCGATTTTTTATTCGTCTTTTCAGCAAATTTACAGTCAATATTGTTTTGTTGAAGCGCCCTAAATTGTTTATAAAAGTTTGGTGTAAGTTTTCTAATTCAACATATGATCCATTTAATATTATTGGTTACACTGATAGCTCAAAAATGCAAATGCTGATCATTTATAACAATCAAACATATTACACTCTATTTTAAATTTACACCGCTTCTTTATTTTGTTAAGGAAAACACAATGTGTAGTATGGATATGGCTTGATTAATGGCACTTTGCGGTGCCTCTGTGTGTCACATGCAACTGCATTCATTCAAGGCTTTAACGTTTAACATGACATTAACCATAACATTGGAATGAATGGGAGTGAAGGCTATCTATTATCCTTAAAGTTGAATTTCATTTATTGTGAATTGGGTTGCGAACAAAATTGATTTGATGTTTGAACGAGATAGCGCTGACATTTGATGGCAATGTCGATTACATTAAACGATAAAATTATATCAAATCGTAAATTAAATTTTCTCTTTTATGTGTATACATTGGATGAAAGGGAAAAAAGTTGCATTACATATACAGTATAAATGTGTGAAATTGCAACACGGTCAGTTACCGTATACAGATAATAACTATCAACAATGTAAATTTTTTAAGTACAAATTGGGAAACTCATTTACAAACTCAAATAAAGAGCTCATAAATTCTGTAGAATCCATATCTAACAGATTTAATCAACCGGTTTTGCATGTAAAAAAAACAAATTTAAAGCACGATTTTACTGTTTTTAAAATTAATCTGTACAGCCTAGAGACATGTTAAGAGCAAATCCGTCATTGATGGATACCACTGGCACTTCCTGCCGTTTGATAATCGTCAGCCATCCACGAAAACCGATTACAGCGCTGTTTTTAATTAGCGTCAAATGCATTCTACTTTTATATAAGCCAGAGGGCAGTTCCCTGAAAGACAATGATGAGCAGAATTTTATATTATAAAAGCTAACTAATTTTGATTGTTTATGTAAAACAGGTGCGTCATACTCAGCCAAATCTAAATTTAAACATCTTCTAATCAAGCTCTTTTAATATTTTGCACATCACGTCAGAGACAAATGACAGCATGCACATTCAGTAGATCCAGCACTCCTTTCTCCCCAAAGAAAAAAAACTCCCTGGATTTTTATCGGCCACAAATCGGTTCTGCTCCTAATTACAATTTAATGGTATATCCAAGCGTGACATTAAATTAATTAACTAAAGTGCCTTTTAATTAAAATAATGAGAGATGAACGCTTAAAGCCCCCTTTTGCATTATACGAAAATACACTTAAAATGACAGCGTCAATGCAAGTGAAAGAAACGGCAGATTTGACGAGAAAAACGAAAAGTCTGACAATGACAGCAGCCACACCGTAATATTATAAAGCACTTGATCTATCTATAGATTACATACAGTAGTGGACAACAATACAACTGTAAAATGTGTATAAATTGAAAAAAGTCAATAAGATTTAAACAAAAAAGTATTTAAAACCTTGGAAGCAAAAATAACAATGTCCAAGTCATTTTTATTAATATCTGGCAATCATAAATCCATGATTATTTTCAGTTTCTTAAAAATCAAATTTACAATCTTAAATATTTTGTCAATGATGCGTCTTAATATGAGAAATTCAATCAGAAGCAACTCTATTATGTCTTAGTCCAATTAAGTCTATAAACATCTGTAGAGCAAAGTCGTCTTAATTCTTTTATTTTCAGAGCGTTGTTATTATTTGTGCACCACTGTATGTAACTAGCATTTAGACCGATACTATACTACTGTATCTGGACCATCTTCGATATCAATTTTCTTGATAATAAAGGGAAAAGATTGCAGAAGAAACGGGGAACAATGAAGTTGATTTGTGGGCTAAGCCACAAACAGTACGTCAATGTCGTTTACGTCGACGTAATTTACAAGACCAAACCGTCATGTCAAACTAAAAATAAAGAAAAAAACCTCTAGAAAGAGAAAAAATGCTGGAAGTTAGTCCAGACTACAGACCTTGTCTATTTAAGAGAAGACTCAGGAGACTTCATATTTAATGAAACTCAATTACAGTATATCGCTTTAGCTAAAGCTAAAATAATATCCAGTGCGTGACGAATAACATTGGCCTACACGTCATTTTACATTGATAATTAAGTAGTTAATTATTGATAAGACAATAAAAATTGACTGCTAAATGCACAAATAAATGGACTAAAGATGTTATTACTCAATACTCGTTAGTTTTAAGTTGATAATTTTAATTTAACGGTTAATAAACATAACTTAAAGAGTAGCACTCCCAGAACCAAGACATCAAACTAAAATACAGTATTAAATTTTCTCAGATCGTTATTAGTTTTATCATACTTGCAACGATTTTCACATTTTATCAAACAATTTCCCCACCTTATATTAATGCATAGTTCAAAATGAACGACATTTATTTTGCTACACTACGTCATCAACTCACTAGGTTCAGAAACCTGAATCTGTTTTCACAATAAAGTAGGACAAAATATCAAAATCACAGCCATCTTTAACATTGAACTACATTACAATACTTTACATAAATAAGCGTCTACATTATATAAATGTTGTGTCAAATTAATTTAATTATCACATCCTCTTCATAACTTACTGTATTTGCTAAATGGGAACAAAATATTGCCTACATTATAAGTTTTATAACAGCAATTTACTTAAACTATTTTGACAACAAAACTAATAAAAATTCAAGGATGAAAGTTGCCTTAAATTGCTTGTAAAGCTATAAACCTAGTTATCTTAATATGTATGAAAGCCACATACAATTTTGCATCAAACTATACTGCCACCCAATTTGCAACAAACCCTAACAAATTACCAAAGAAAATTATCTTTTTTTTTCTTTTCCATTGTCATATTAAATCTAATGTAAATTTCATCAATTCAGAAAAAAATGTAAAATGGGCCACGTATTTATTATAAAAAAAGCTTTTTCTTCAAAGTTAAGAAACGGTAAAAATTAAAGTTGGTAAAAAAACAACACATTAATTTCACTTTTTAACAATACAGTATAAAGTTAATAAGAAAATGAACAGCTCGATGTATCATAGTTGACAGTTAGTTGATTATTATTTAAGTTACAAACGTCGCTGAGACATCGATCTTAAGTCTAATTAAAGCAGTTCATGGTAAAAAATAATAAAGAGGAGAATGATGATGATATAAGAGAAGTATCGATTTAAGCTTAGATTACAGTTGTGGGATGAAGAGGAGTAAGGCAAGCTCAACAACAAAGTAAATTGAATTTATTTTTTTTTATTTTTAAGTCAAGGTAAACGTTGCTCTTTCATTTTATACACCTGATGCCAGACTCAAAGGTCAAACGATACACCAAGTGATCATTACAGAATACGGTACACTTCAAATACGAAGTAATAGTAAGCCCACTTTATCTAGTAAATTGCTAACGATCTATTTTTTTAACTATATAAATTTTAATTATTTTGTACTTCAATAATGTATTTTCTCTCTTCTATAACCATGGGAAATGAACTTGATGATCACCCTGTATAAAAAGTAAAACGTGATAACGCATAGTGATGATAAAAAAAATATAAAATTGCGCACAATGTCAGAAATAAATGGCGCAAATACAAAAATTTTGCAAAGAATAAACACAGGCATAACTTTCACATTCAGAAAACACAATGGTCTTTAAATGTGTTTGTGAAAATGAAAGCAATGGGTGTGTGAATATTACATAAACATGGTTAAACTCTGCCACCCACAGTTTGACCCAATAAAATAGCAGTTGCCATATTTTCTAGTTTGTGCACCACATTGAAGGCTATTTCTAAAATAACCATCACATTCACAAACCTATTTTAGTAAAGTTTTAGCTTGATTTTTCGAAACATAACAGTTTGAAGTTCATTTTCCCCATCTGTCAAACATGCATTTTTGTCTATTTCTGGTTGAATTATTTTTGCATTTAGGTATGCACAAAATCTGCCCCATGTGTAGTGAGCAGCGAGTTGACTCAATTGTATTAAAATCATCTTAACTGAAGAGACTAAAAATGATATGTAATTGCATACATCACCCTGGCGGCTTTTCCTTTCCATAAAATCTGAAAATCCCAGCCAGCTCACTCCAGAAATCCGAAATGCGTTCGTAGAACCGTACAAGTATTCCGATTAAAATAGCATTTCAGTTCCATCTAATTTCATCTACAATGTACAATACAACCATCAAATTTCAAATATTCCTACTCAATATATTATGATGTATATCTTCTCAAGGGCCTTTTTTCTCTCATGTAATAGTAGCCTTTATACATTCTATGACACCAAAACCTCACCCCCATAGAAAAATAAAACAACAACAAAAATAAAAACATTTCAAAATTCTGCTCCAATACAATTCATTTTACGACTTCGGATATCTATACATAATCGTAAAGCATACGCAAGCAGCTCCTAAATAATAATACAGTAATAATAAAAACACGCAACAACAAAACCAACGAGAGTCAAAATAGCAACGTTTGGTCCCAATGCTCATTTCAGTCATTCGGTATTGCTTTTATAACGCAATATTTTATAGCCCTTGCTGCGCCCCCTACTCAACACATACGATTACTGCAATGTGTGACAATAGGGCGCATGACACGGACAAATGTTTATTACAAAATAAACGAAAATAATAATAATAAAAAAAACAAAAGTCAGTTCCATTCAGTGCAAAAGTACAAGGGATATTCTTCCTGATAGCTGGACAACGACTACTTCATAAAGTTGCAGCAAAAGAAATATTTATGCAAGGAAAAGTAAACCACACTGCAGATATTTTTCACCAACTTCTGTATTTACACCACATAACAAATTTACTTCCCAGCAACTGGAAGCCACATAAATCCAAATCAGAAAACAGAAATGACACAAACATCTGTAATGAAATCATCTAGCAACAACAGAATGGCTAGAAACGTTGCCACACATGTCTAATTACAAAATAATTCAATAATTTAGAAATGATCTGCAAAAATAGAAGTCCCCAGTTGCATTTAACATCTATAACAACTCCCAATACTACTGGTTATTTTTAAAACGACGTAACTGATGGTTTTATAAACGCTTAAGACATCCTAATGCTTCCTAACTTAAATACAGTGAGTTTAACAGGAACTCTCATTAGCTATGTGACAGTCATAGCGTCTTTTAGAGAATCTAGACATTCCTAGCCAATCTAAGACATCAGCAAATAAAATTCCACAAACGACAAAATGCCTTTCCATAAACCAAACGCAACCCATCGATCACTTCAATTCAATTAACGTTCTAATTTAAATAAGCTGTCACGTTTTACCAATAAATTAATGTCATTTTCAGTCTAATTTCAATCGGAATGTAATTGACTCAATTATACTGTATGCACTGCAAAAGTAAATTTAACACCGTAAGACATGTACAGAGTAGCATACAGTACGAAAAATAACGTTTAAATTTCTTTTTTTTCCCAAAAGTTTATTTGTAGTGGGAAAACGCTTGCTGAAATAACGTTTGCTAATTATTTTTTCTTATTATCTTAAACGACATGACAACGGCACGGACACCAAAAACTCCAGTGATTTCCAAGCTTTTGCAACTCACGAATTAAAAGATACAATTCATTCCATTTTTCACAATTTTCATGACACTTGCTACCAAATCTTAATAATATATAAATATTGTTGTCAGTTTTTAAATACATTTTTGACATTTGATCAGTTAACTAGTCGAAACTCATTGCTGCTCTAATAATTCGTGTCACCAAGGTTAACAAATACAGTATGAAAGTTTTGTATTATTATTGAGCGTGTAGTTGTGCAAAAGCAATTGTATCTCAAAGGGATAAAATTAGAGTCCGTACTTGAACTGCAGTGAAGCTGAAGTAATTATATAGCAATGAGCAAGCTCAGTTTGTAAGTTATCTACGCGCAATCGTAATTAGCTGCTACTCCAAAACCACTGTACTTTCTTACGAACCGATTCATAACACCAATAAGAAAAAGAAATTCCTCGGTTACAAGTCATCCTATTACCATTCAAATATCGATCAATTCAAACAGTATAAATCATTTTGTTTATTGAAATATTAAGAGTTAATGAGGTACATTTAAAATTAATGATAATAAATGATCGATGTCACGTCATAATATATAATTATGCTTATTAAATTACAATAATCAATATGATGAATGTGAAAAATTGGAGAAAAATATAAAGAAAATTAATGGGTACTTTTACTATTAATTAAAAAAAAAAGGAAGTATGTACTTTCTTGTTTTTTTTAATGATTGATGACAATTTAGTTTCTCCAAAATGTCAAAACTAAAGAAAACTGCAGAGTCATGAATGTCGAGCTAATATTCACATTCATACAACTTCCGTAAGTAAACATTTTGATATAGAAAATCATTAGCTGAAAACATACATAAAAAACCGCTGTAAAATATCAATGAGACTAAAAAAAATAGCGAAAGTGTCAAAATATTTCAATTCAAAAGAAATAAACATACTTCCAAGTTTCACCCTTAATGTAACTTATGGTAAATACTTTCGCTCCAAATGGCTAATTTTAAATTAAAATCACATTTGAAAGACACTATAAATCTAAAATATACACGTTCTGAAATGTAAATAAAGTACCAAAATCTAAACCAACATAAATAAATCTAAACACAAAAATGAATAGCAATTAAATTAATTTTTAATCCAACATAACCGTACCCAACATGTTTCGAGAGCCAAATTGAACGTTTCAAAGTGTTTTAGAAACAAAATACATGCGTTTTTAGGTTTCTCAAATTGCAATTAAAAATTAAATATGGTTGCATAAAACAGAAGATCGTCAAATTGATTTTTTTACACGTAATCTTATTTTTTTTTATTATCAAAAGTATTAAAAAGAAGTCATTAAAATTCGTAACCGTAAAAAGTATCAAATTTGATTTTAATGAACATCTCAAATCTTTTATGTCATTTAAACACCCGTCTTTGAGTTAATAATATTCAACAAATGACAGAAAAAGTATTAAAATACAGTAACTCAAGTCAATTATTTTAAATATTCACATTTCAAAAAGCAGTGAAAAGAACTACTGTATTTCTAGACTTGTAGCTACTGTAAAACAGATAACGGTGCAAGACTTTTGGATATTTTAACTCCACATTTTGATGACATAAACTCATTATCACAATGTTAATGGTTTTGAGTTTCGTTTTTGAATAAAATAACATTTTGTCTACCAAATACTCAACTGTCTCGCGAGAGTTTACATTTGAAAAATGTCTAATCCAATTATTAATAAGAGTTGCAATTTAACATTAAAAATTCAGTCAAATGAATTTACTGAAAGAAAAAACAGTCTCGACGACAACAACTAATGCCATAAAACTCGATTTGCATGCAGTTTCCAATGGTCCAAAATTTGCAAATGTCTCAAGTCAATTTCCAATATGAAAATCTAATGTCAATTCTGAATGAATTTATTAGCAGCTAAAGAGTTACAAAATCGTTATGCTTTCTACAACTGTCTACACTTTGTCAGATTATAGAAAAGTTTCTTTTTAATTTTTCTACAAGTTAACTTAATAAAGATGGTTTCTTCATGTCAAAATTAAAATACTAAACACACAAACTTCCTTAAAAAACTAATAAAACGAAATGTTTTTAGTATGCAGATTTAAATTTATTTTACATTTTAGAAAACCTGAATTATTCGATAATGAATAATGAATTTTGAATACACAAAAGAAGACGTAAATACGAAAACTTGTACATTATAACAAATATAGCTAGCGGATGTTTCTGAAATTTTCTGTGCTAAATTTTTTTCTATAATATTTACATTAAAAGCAGATTATAAATGTGCAAAGTTGTTAGTTAGAGCGCAATGAGCAGGAAAGCAAGCGCTAAATAACCGGATTAGAAAAACAGTGGCAGTCAATAATATAGGAAACAGCCTAATGCGTTTGTTCTTGTTTTGCTGAGTTGCGATACAAACACGTTCATTTCCCTCGACAAATATTACAAGCCATTAACCAACTATCTCATTTTAATACCCCTGAACGTCAAAAATAATTCCTAAATTAAACATTAAGCTTACGTCATACATTTTATATTTCCATAAAACCAAATAATCAAGCTATTATAATAAAAGAAGACGAAAAAAATATGGTTAGTTATTTGTTCATCTAGTGGTTATAATAGTTTGGAAAAAGTATCAGAAAATATTTCCATAATTTTAATAATATTGCTTTGATGTTATAAGAATTTAATTAAAAGAATTACTTTTGAAATCAATTGAGTTGATTGATGCAATTAATGTTTGCAATAAAATAATATTGATCTCAACGTTGTAGCTAGTTTTTTTGCTACAACCTTGCAATTCAAATTTTAATAAGAAAAAATATATACTGTACATAAAAAAATCGATAAATTAGTCTCAAAAACTGAATTAAAATCTGCAACTTTAAACAAAAAATTTGCTTTACAAAAACAAGAATCAATAGCTAAAATGCTTTTTTTCTTAAATACTGTAATTGCATAAAATGAATGTATGATGCAATATGCATGATTGGTTAATTATTTGAAAAAATGCAGTACTATGCATATGACTCCATGGGAAAAAGTCTTGGCTAAAAATGTAATAAGTGTCAAAAAAACGAAAAATATGCAAAATCGAAATAAAAACGCTTTCAAAAATTCAAATAAGATATTTTAACGAGTTAAAATTCCTCTTAAACATTGAATATGCTTTAAAAAAGAACTTGAAAGTTTACGGATGAAATTAAAGACGCGACTTGGATAAAAAATAAAAGGTTGACAACCAAAGTGGTAGACTACAGAGATAATGGAAAGTTTAAATGGATCTGGGAAGTGTAATGGGGATTGTTTAATTTGCAATAAAAAAAGAAAAAAAAAACTGTCGACAACGACATTTCACATTTGTCTTTTTCGTTTCTCTCTCTAAATCACATTGGCAAAGACATAAATCGAGACTAAACCTCACTTAAATCAAACGAAACAGTGTCAATGTCGTCGTCGTCTCTCGAAAATTCCACAATCTGTTTCTAAAACTTAAAAAAAAAAAGTTCCATCAAGTACGAGTCTACTTCAATGTTGCATTTACATTTGGGAGGTTCTGGTAAAATTTAATTCAAAAAAGTGCCCATTAAGCTTAAAGCCTGCATGTTGTATTCAACCCAACACTAAAAACATTTATTTATTTATTTATTTTTCTAATCAAAACAAGTTTACGAGTTTACATTTTAATACAGTCACGTTTTCGTCAGTTTCGACGCATTCGTCGCATGTGATTTGCAAAAGGTCGTCTACTAACTCTGCAAGTTTAAATTGAAAAAAGAAAAGACAAAAAGAGAGAAAACAATGAAATAAATTCGATTACATTTTTCATAAATAATAAAAGTCCTTCGGGGTTTAAAGGCGCACTCTACAACAAATTATCGTAAATTCTCATCATCCTATGCCGTATACAGTATACTCTACAGGTGCGCCATTCTAAAAGGTAGATTAATACTCCTATATAAATAACATTACAAAAAAAAAACCATTACATTTAAATAAAAAAATTCAACAAAATTCATTTAAAAAGTGAAATGAAAAAGCTGACATGGAATATAAATTTCGGATAAAAATTCAAATAAAAACACAGCTGCATTCAACTCAGATAGCATTATATTACAATGTAATATTACTTTATAAATACACAAAATTGAATAATAGCACTGTATCACGTCTTAACTTAGCACAATTAGAATTTTTTTCACTTAAAAAAAGTTACATCTTTAAACACTAACCTACTGCTGAAATCGATATCGATTTTTTTAAAGTGAAAACCGTTTAACGCGAAATCGCTTAACATGAAAAATGGTGTAAAACAAAATAATATAGCGGTTCCAAATAAAACAAATACACACACCATTAAATTTTGTTGACAATTTGATGCTAAAGAAGACAATGTAAAAAAGTATCAGATTATTTCCCAAAATATCAAAAACAAAATTTATTTTTATAAAAAAATTTTTTTTAAATAAAGTTGCAAAAATTTTCTTAAATGTACACATACTGTATCTAATAATATGTACTCTAATCAATGTAATTAGAACTCTATTTTTTTCCATGCATCGTTTAACACAAAATTCTTTTAACACGAAGAAATATTTCAGACCTCGCAGTTTCGCGTTAGACAGTTTTCATTGTAGTTTAGAATTAATTATTTTAAAGTTAACAATAACATTGAGTAAAAAATGTAAGCTATAAATGATGATTATAATTAAAATTTGCAGTTGAGTAATGGATTTGAACTTAAGCTTAAGTTATGTACAGCAATTGTTAAACAACCATGTTTACTCATATTTCATCGGTAACTCAATGGAACGGTTGCTCTGTCTGCGATAATTAATTAATCTTCCACACTAACGATTTATTACAATAAATTATAAACTCCAAATGCAGTTATAACCTTAAACTGTATAAAAAAATTTACCAAACCAATTACATTTTACAGAATCATTAAGGAAACCAGTTTAGAAACGTCAATGTAAAAACTATTTAGTAATTGAAAAGCAAATTTAATAAATATGGTTCTTAATGGGCGTTCCCAAGGAACCAGGATAACAACATTAAAAGTGAGATTGTATTGCCAACGTTGCTTTTCAATTTTTCATCTGATATTATTTAAGACTTACTTCATACTTTATATAACTTACAAAATATTACTAAATTGATTTTCTTTGTTGTCAACACTTCCGCATAACTGTATTAATATAACTTACTTTATTCTAAAGATCGAATAACCTTGACGTTATAAGCTTATAAAATTAATGAATTAGACAAAACTAACAGGCGGCGACTAAACTGATCAAAAATGTAGTCCCAATCCTACGGAGACTACCGTTTCTGTATTGCCTTAAATTTCGATCGATAACGTAAATAAAATGCATATACGTAAACACATACGAGTTACATTATCGCGCTTACTACGTATGAAACTGCTAAAGCTTCTTCGTTTGACGCTTCAAAAACCGTTAGATGCTTCTTTCCATTGCATTACATCATTTTCTATTGCGATGAAAGCATCACTTTCATCAAATTTGCAAACATCCACTAACAGTATACTGAAGAAACGTAAAAAAGTTATCAAAAAACTACTAACAGCCGAATAAAACTGTTCTGACGCGTTAAATTTAGCTTTTTTAAAAAAATAAACGTAAAGGATAATAAACTTTTTTTTAAAAAAGAAATACTGTAAGATGCTGATGTTGCTCTTTTTATTTCAAATTTATGCAACAAATTTAAGCAGTATTGCAAATTAAAATGGTTGCCAACCTTTTCACTCATGGATCATTTCTTAAGATCACAAAATTCTTCGAAATAATGTTAGTAAATAACAAATATCTCAGCATACTAACTTAAGTAGCATAAGTTTATGTCTAGACTAAGACTAATAATATTAAAATTTCTAGAGAATATTTGGTACATTTCTCACATTTTCAAGCCATCTTAACAAACCTTCAATACAATTTATTGCTTTTTTATTGAATGCGTTTTTGTCGAAATTTATTAATTAATAACCCAAAGTACAGTACCAAAATTGAAAGACTCACCAATTTTGAAGAAAAGTAAAACAATTTTTTTTCTAACTGAAAATATATCCTGCTTATTTGTTTATTACTAGATTAAAGAACTGATCAAATGTCGACAAAGTTGTGTAGATAAATCTATTGACTGTTTGCTGATTGAGAAACACATGCATGCACAAGTGACAGAGTTTTCAACATTTTATTACCACCGTGAATTTCCCCAATGGAGAGTTGCCAGACTTGTAAACAGCAACTAGGAAAAAAAATCTAACAAAAATACACCGGAGACGATAAAACATGTCAAAAGATGTAACTCAAATAACGTCACGAAAGCACTTTATGTAACACTTACGAAACCATGCTAAGAAAAACAAAGTAGGATTACAATAATTATTATTATGAACGTTTGAGAACAAACTAAAATTAAAAACACCCGTTATTATGCCAATCCCAAACAAAACCTTTAAAAATACATTAACAAAGTCAACATTGTACATTATCAAAATAAATAATAAATTAAGATTTAAATAAAGTTTTGCGTCGCTTTTCAAAAATAATTAAGTTCCACAAAGTAATCATAAAATAATAGTCACTGATGAAATATCAATCATCATACCAATTAAAAGTTTTTATTGTTAGTTGAAAGTACACAAGACTAAGTATCTGTATGGCACAATTTAATGATTCTTGGTAATCAAGTTAACCATTTGACATTTGCCATTTTAAACAAAATAATCATACCGATATGCTATCTGTTTACCACTGAGGTTTATATATCTTTCATTTTGCTGAGGTAATTTTATGTCCTTATTTCATGATGTTGCATGTTTTTGTACAACAAGTGAGCAAATCTGGAGTGTTCACGCCTTTTCATTAACCGAAAAATGTCGCTGCAATTTTACGAATGGCATAAAATGGTAATGTTGAGTGCAAAGTCATCATGAAACATTTGGACATCTTATCAAAATAATCCTCTTGTATTTATTATTTTTCTAACTGCGGCTCAATATAGATAACAACATAAAACTTAATCTAACCAATCTAAATGACATCAAAACCATTTCCATACAAGTTTAACTAGAAAAAAACCATTTAACAAAGTCATTTACTTCCACATATAACAGCGTAATAAATGCAAACATTTGAATGGCGTTTATTAAAAGGCCAAATTTCGATGTCAAGTACGCTCATACTGTATAATAAAATTCATTAACTTAACAAGAAACGCGTTAATAAATTATAGTGTAACTGAGCTACGTTCAGACCGTTAAAATGTGATTTACATGCAAGTATCAACAACCGACGTCATTCGAGCGCACACAGGTGACATGTACGGTATACTGTACGACTGCATTTACCTATTGCGTAACTATGGAGTTTATTGGAAAAAATGAGATAGTAAAAAGCACTAAAACGCATCATCTATACAACACCCAACAGATGGAAGCTTCGTTCATTTACGTCAATATATTCGTTAATAAAGCACGGTACATAAGAAAGTCATATAGATAACGAAAATCCGCTTCATCGTCAATTGACAGCTCACACATGGCTTCTTACAGTACATCCTTTATGCAACCTTTCAATACAACATGCACCAAAGACGTACACAGTATACATACAGTTGATGACCAAAAAAATTGTTTTTATGCAAGTTATTACAAATGTAAATAAAAAAACTAATAAAACATTTTTTTCATTTCCAAGAGCTAACTTTTGCATTAGACCAATATTATTTACTCTACTTTGTCCGTCAGCTAATAAGATCAATTATACATTTTATTGTATATAGCCCCATGAAATCATTAATTTTAATGCTGCTTGCTCATGCATCCTTTAAAAAACATTTTCCATTAACTTAGTCACTGTATTTTATGCAAGTAATTATTTTACTGGTAATCTCATGACATTTTTGCATAAAAATTTGAAAACAGATCTCATGAGCTACTCATTTACAAACAAATAACCAAAACAAATAAAAAAGAAATCTAATAATTTGACTGAAAGTGTGCTAAAAATTCATTTTAAGTAAGGAAAAAAAACTAATGAATTGTTTGCACAGTCAAATATTACTTCATTTTTCGCTATCAAATCTTTGTTGTATCAACTGTGTACATAACTAGCTTTACAGTTATTGATTTACAAATTTTTCTATTTTTGCTAGTTGTATAAACAATATTCCACAGCAAATTTCATCCATACAGCACCACTTGCATTTATTTATTTAATTTTTCACATGCAGCTGTTTTTTTTAAAAGTTTAAACATTGCACAGAGCTCAGAGAATAAATTAAGAGCTTAGCTAAAAAACAAAGACAACCTTTATGCTAAGAAGCACAATTCAAAAAAATGCAGTTGCCATATCCACGTCAACAAATCTTTAGTATTGTATATTCTCACATTAATTAATTGCCCAACTATGCAGTTATAATAGTAGAATTACGATGGACAAACACTGAAAGTTAATTAAAATCATTCAGTGTAGTGTTTACAAATCATAAATACAGTATCCTTTGTTCAAAAATAAACAAAATAAAGCAATGAATCAATAGTACAGTATATGCTGGTATAAAAGTAAGCAGTACCAGGGCAACTCCAGGGCTGTTCCACTAGCTAATTAGCCAAGATTAAGCCAACTTTGAACACCACATGATATTTGCTGCACATGACAGCTCTCAGCCACCAAACATAAAAACGTTTAAGCGTCTCTCCAGACGGAAAAATTACACCAGCAACATCGAATTATTCAGTCAAACATTAAACAAATAGTTTGTCTTTCAAGATGCACTGCTTCAGTTCAGAAAAGTAAATAAAATTTGCTTTCTAGCAATTTAACAACGTAATATACTACAAAACCAAGTTTTATTCACAAACACAGTAATTCAGCTGAAATTATACACTTGATTTATAAGTGAATTTCAATGACAAATCTGAAGCACCAAACAGACATCCGAATACAAACGCTTTGAATTTTATTTCCAATTGCCGTAGCTAATTACATGTTTTTCCTAGAAAAACACCGTCATAAAAATCCCTTCAGATTTCAATACAATTTGCAACAGCTTCTTTTCAAAAGCATAATTATTACAAATTTTATAGTAGACGTATATTTATTAGCAATTTCTGGCTTCTTTCAAAGAAATATCCCTTCTTAACGTTGCACATGTGGGTTACACATTTTGCTTTCCACAAAAATCATAAAATTAATTTCAATTGAATCAAATTACGTTATCAAATGATTTGAGCCATCTATTAAATTAGCGACTTATAACCAAGTACTACTGTATCAAATACAATACGTGATTCTTAGCTTTTGTCGTATTATGAAGCAGGGAGACTGGATTTCTAGTGATTTAGTACCGTATCATAGCGTAAAAAAAAACAATAATTGTTTCTTCATCACTTAACATCCGTATGCTTCATCTCACAATGCACTGTTGCATTTCAACAAGCGGAAAGAAACACAAAAGAAAATTTCTATTAATCCACTTCGCTTTTGTCTTTCTATGCAAGAAAGTAACTGAAACCATTTCACTACACCATTCTTGATTGTAACTAATACTCTTACAAATGAAGATAAGCAGCCCGATAATTAAATATCGATCCATTTAAATGCCGTTTGTAATACCTTTAAAACTCCTAATTTTAAAAATACAGAAATTCAATAGCATGTCGACGACGATGTAATCAGCGTCACTCATTAGTTACTTAAATGAAAATACTGACAAACTGTCGTTAAACATCACAAAAAAAAAAGTTTTATCATTACTAATGAATAAATGATATGTGGTAAAAATAATATAACTTAGTCCTATAAATTCGAGATATTAAAGACAGAATTTAAGTACTTTAATTGTATTTCTGATAATATTAACTTACTCTAAACTCTAATATGTGATAATGTGAGATGTTTAAATAGTAATTACACTTTTAATAATGTCTTACATTAACATCAACTTGTTAAAAAGTCAATAATAAAGCTATAATTTAATTATTCGCCTGCTGTACTTGTGTCATAAAAGTTGCGTTGAATAATTCTGAGAACTTTATCAAAATATTTATACACTGAAAACTTGTGAACCAGTTGACCTACAGCAAATCCACGCTGCAAATATTTTCCATAAACAATATCGTAAATGAGCATTGTGCACTGTGTCTGTACTGAAAAGAAAATGTGCATTTGCTTGGTATAGAAATACTTGTCAGTCTCGTATTTCATACTAGAAGACAGTAATTTACATGCTAATCTATCATATTACTATGACTAATCTTCTTTGATTGTCATTCATTCAGTTACTTCATCTTATTAGTCCGAATGTAAAATTAAACCGTTAGATACTTAAATAGACGCATAATAATTATTCAGTAATAATAGAGTGTACATACAGAACGGTATCTCTCTAGATCAAATTGTGAGCTAATAATTATTTCCCCACAACTTAATGGTTCAAGCATGCCAAAATTTTAGTTTTATGACAATTTGGTGTCCAAGTTTTATGTGAATAAAAGCAACTAATTACATTAGTTTATCACTGCCCAGTCATATAATAGAATTTTACGGCGCAACTTTTCTATAAATATTTACATTTGTGCTCACACTTCAACTTGAATATAGAGTATTGTGGAATTAACACTAACTGGCAGTAACTCCAAAATAAAACGAAAATCCCTAAAGCTAAAGCTAACCAACGTAATACTAAATATTGATCTACATCATTATCGACTAGCATAGTAGAAAATGTCCTGCAATGATAAACGATTTAATCGACAGTAGTGAATTCGTCTATACTGCTGCATAGTGCAAAATCAAAATATACAATGACGCATTATAATAATAATTTATTCAACAGTGTCACGCCAGCCAATACAAAACTTAGATTAGTTGTCACAAGTCAACTTAATCTCTTGTCTACATCGACCAGAGCTTCAAAACCGCCTCATTCACGTCGAACAAACATGTCACTACGATTACGCCATCGCAATTCGCAAGGAAGCGAAAACTATAATATACGTAAACATTAAAGAAGCGCTTTTTCAATTATTAAAAAGCTCCTACAAATTACCTAGAGCTACCAATCAGTTTATTAGCAGTTCAAGGTCTTTACAGATCCTAAATATTAAAAGTTTCTAACTTACTACAGTACAGCATTTAAAAGACATGTAATACAGTATACTCCAAACAACTTTACAAGTTCACTTACGGTATTACCCTTAGTCAACTCATGCAAATTGAAATTATGTAAAATTACATGTACAAGTAAGTTAATTATAACGCTAGCGCATTTTTTAGGCGGCTAAAAGTTAATATGACTCATTTCCGAGTTTAACAAGCTAGCAAAAAAAAACCATTAATTGGAAATTTATTACCCTGGAGTGCTATTAGTTTCTACTAACAAGACCAATAAGATTCCATTGCATTTTGTTTTATACCGTATGACATTTTTAACATTGTTAACATTTTTTCGTGCATTTTGAGCCAGACACATATTCTAGTCAATTTGTGCACCGATAATAGACACAATAAAGTCTCCTTGTCTTAAAAGATAATCGATCACTAAAAAAATTAAAATAATAAAATATAAAATAATTAAACTACAAAAATTTAAAACTTTTCAATGCTAAAATACAATATAGAAAACATCAAATGATATTCTTACAAGTGCCTTCTTAAATAATAATTCATTTAAATTTCGTGTTCACTAAAGCACAAGACAAACAAACCGTTAACTAACAAAGTTTTGATTTAATTTAAAATGTCCAGACAGCTTATTCAATAATTTAATGCCATATCGATTTATTATACGACACAGTGGAAACAAGTTTAAAACAATATCATTTTATATTAAGGCTATTTTAACAGACTCCCCAAAGGCAGAGAAGCTACAAAAATTTCAATTTGAAACATGAAATGCGCATGCGAAGACGTATTAATATAAAAGATCCGCAAAAATACAACATGCTCTTGTAATACTCAATTAAATTGAAAAGAAAAACAATCACGAAAAGAAGTGCTTCTTTTCTCAATAAAAAAAATTAATTTATTTTCAATTTAATATCGAGAATCAACGTTGATGTAATAAAAGTATCATTACTCATTACTATATACTGTAAATATAAATAAAAACAAAATTGCAATTCAATTTCGCCTCTAATGTTTAACTTTAAGCAAATTAAGCAGTTGCAGTCTACAAGTCATTATACTAAATTGCATATAGTGGTACCTAAAATAATAGAGTGGGCATGGAAAACTAAAACATAGAAAAATCTAGCTAAAAATAAAAGCTTAAAAGTTTAAAGCAATTTTTAGGCAAATAGTGGTTCATTTATCTCTGGTATAAACGAAATCTATGTCTCCCTTAAGTTCACTCTATTATTTTCATAGACTAACAATTCTCTAGACTCCAAGAGTTAGCATGCAATATAGCAAATGTAAACGACGTCTAGTAAATTCACATTTAAGATGAAGAAAAAGATGCTGCGTAAAACAAAAAAAAATTAACAGAAGATAATACAAAAAATCTGAATTTAAATTCCAAAGGTTAAATTTAACTTCTCGAAACAAAATATTTGACCTCGAAACAATATACAGTATGAAACTTAATAAATTCTTTCCCTAACGACAGATTTCCATTGTTTTCCAATAAAATATTCATGATAATGTCACTCAATTAAATTAGAATTGTAAAACTAAACTAGACTATACGACATTTTGATAATAGTAAATTTGCTGATTGATAATTGTTCAGAAACTAAATTATTTTAAAAGTGTTTAAGTTTATTAAGACTTAAATTCAAGTGGAAATCTTATAATGGATGCGTTAATGCATTATTCAAGTTATTTGTTATATTGTATAAAATAAATCCCTATTCATCCAACAAAAAAGTAAAGAAAATGAAAAAAAACAATTAGCATTTATCTAAGAAAAATATCGATTTACTGTATTTTACACTTCCATACTATTTAAGCTTTCTTTTCACCTTCAATTAAATTCCCATTTCCTAAATCACTCTTTAACGCTATTTTTATATAAATAAAAAAAGAAAAGAAATTCAAACAACACCCACATTAAATTTCTTTTTGTGTTTCAATTTTCTTTGCATTGCTAACAAAATAAACATTGTCAACGTTATCGTATATATTTTCAAACTAAATTTATCAAGTTGATCAGAATTATACACAGTGCATAAGCTATTTTACTTTATAATCAATGTCGTTTATATGCATAATTCACATCACTATGATACTGTAAGTTATTATAAAAAACCAGCTACAATATTCTTTCTAAACATAAAAGACAGAAAAATATAATAAAACCAACAAACTAGTCTTTCCATATATGATAAATCTCTTTAGACATTTAAAGCATAATAAGCTTCAAAAGATATTAGCAATTCTTATACAATGTTGTCCTTCTCAAGTCAAATGCAATGAATAGTTAATTTTTCAAAAAAAAAAAAAAAAAAAAACCTACAGGGAGTATTACTAGGTTCAAAATTTCAAAAGAGAAATTACAACTCAGCAAAATTTCCAGCAAAAATGACAAAGTTAAAATTTGATTTTAAAAATTTAATACAATAAATGTTTCAACTCCATTTTATGCCTAAATATCACAAAGAAAAAATGACAGTATTTTTATATAAAAATTTAGATAAACGTATACTGCATAACCCAATGTTTCAATACTTAAAACTCAAGAGTGTCTTTCCTTTATCATTTTAAATTTATTTTCGCTATATAAAAATGTGCCAATAATACTGCATTTTATATTGAGTTATTGCAGGCGTCATAAAGCAGTAGAAAGGTAATATAATAATATAAAGTTGAATTTACTGACAGTGAAGTGTATTTTAAAAGTGCAAATTGTATCAGAAGTTAGAAAAAAAAAATTCTGGTAAATACCAAAGCCAGCCAATGACGCAGAGATAAGTCTGAACTAGAGTATTATCTTACATAACAAAACGAAAATTTAACTGCCCATAGATATTGTCTTTCTGCTTCAACCATTAAAAGATGATGCGACTAACAACACATACATAAAATATTATACAAGTACATAAATGGCATATACCAGAAGGAGAGCAGTGAAAACTAAATAAAAAGTAGAAAGAAGAATTTTGGTTAGATGAAGCGTAATCTTCAGAAACGGTTGCCATGGAAATGTAAAGAAAAAAACTTCAACGTTTTCAATAGGGACACGCATATTTGGCAGCGTAAATCCATCTGAATGTACAAACGAATAAATATTTCACACATCATAGAAGCAATGGGGCTCAAAATACCTTTGGGAAAGGCTGAATACGACGCCACATTTTCATGACAGTCCCAAAAAGAGAAGAAAAAAAAAGTTCAAAATTTCCAAACACAAAAATAATATAATGCTATTAAAAAATCGACAACCTGTAAGAATTATGGACGTACAGTACAGTATGTGCTCATAAAAATACATAAATTCAAAAAATAATAATGCCCAAAAATTATACAGTACATACCAAACTGATAGAAAAAATACTACATTGGTATGTACAGTACATGCATTTAAATTTAAAAAGAATATATATTTAAAATAAAACAGCATACTATTAAATTTATAAAAATCAAAATATCGGTTTATAGCGGTACATTGCAGTAGTAGGAATCTGAATAGCTTTGATTTATATATTTAAATAAACGTCAGATTTTCTAAACTTTAAAAGCTTGATTACGCATGTGACAAATTGCAGCCATAAATTTCTTTTAGACTTTTTTTTACAGACGACAGATCTTCCCGACCCTCTATGACGTAGTCAAATAATTCACAAACCAGGCCACGCCACAAAAAATCATTTTAGTCTGGGCTCCACTTTAGAGAGCTCCAAGATAGTAAATTCGACCAAAAAAAGCCATTTTCTCAACCAATGGTAATCCCCACAGACAGTTAATATTTATTCAACTTAAAAGTACAGTACTCCAGAAAAAATAGCCACCAGTAGTAACCACTATCTAAAGCAAACGTTCAAACTAGACAAAAAGACCATTTAACTTTCGGAAATTCACAGTACAGTTCGTATATTGGTCGTTCGTGAACCACCCAAGTTCTCTCTTCTCCCATAGATCACTTAAATCACTTTAATGGGCCACTGGTTTTCCTGATCTCTATCAAACTTATTCAATTGTAAAACCGATTACATAAAAGTAAGCAATTAAGTTAAAAATAAACTATTGCAACTGTGGTGCAATGCGTTTCAAACCCAATCCCTTATTGAACTAAACTGCGTTAAATGTTTTTCAAAAGTATCAAACTATTCGTGTAAAAATGTGCAAAAATCAGTATAAGCATGTAGCAGAAGCTGGTGTATTAAAATGTTTCTTCGTCACACAATTTTTAGCTACTGTAATACTCTTGACAAAACTTGATCGCACACAGTACAACTACACAATATCTCATCATCAACTTGTATGTAATTCCAGAATCAGTAGAAATATGATGCTTCAAAAACAGCCGCAACCAGCAAATACCGAAGTGTGTTTTCATGTGCAGTACATTAAGTTACACATCAATGCCTATCATTAAATATGCAATAACTCGTTACAATATCAACAAACTCATTGCAATAAACTCCAACTGAAAAAACTTGAAAAATTCAATATTCAACACCAAAAAATAAATAAAACCTCCATATAAGATTTAATTCAAGCTGATTGACGAGTATATCACTTCAACCCATCTTCATGTTACGTCCACAAAACTTGTCTTCATAGCTAATTTTACATTTCTTACAGCAAAAAAGGCTGCCAGTTCGTATCACACTACACCACACGTCACTCAAGTTCAACTGAATTTCTCTAGACCCAATCTAAACTTACTTTCATATTCAGTCCACATTCACATTTGAAATTTCAATTACAACTTAAATTTATCCTCTTCACTGCGAATCGATCCATGGTATTAAACTAATCATAGGAAACCTCTGGCCAAGAGCCATTAAATAACATCAATATGCATTTCACATCACACTCGTATTGGTTAAGTTTAACCCCTTAGCCACAAGTGCCAAATGTTTACAACCCAAATACCAATTTAATTAAACCATACTTTAACTAATTGGTTTTCTATTAACTTTTATTAGACTCCAATATCAGGCAGTTAATTTTAAATTTTGAGCTGCATTTTTACAGCTTCATTAAATGGTTTTTAATTACAATCACAATTACCAGATAATTGCATGAGTTCAGGTTTCAGTTCAATATTATTAATGATCCCATCATTTCAAGACCGAAATAAAATATTCTTCAGATCAAAAATAATAAAAAGTTTGATGCAGTCCAATTAACGAGTTACTTAATCGTTTACTTTTAGCTGTTTGTATCCGTCAAAGACTTAATACAAAAAGAACCAATACAAATAAGTTACAGTACAAGTAAATAGTAAAGCACAACAACCATTGATAAGCTTACTAAATCCATTCCTAACAGACAAATAAATAAGATAGTATGTCGACACTACTACTTGGGAAACAACAAATGCATTACCAAAAAAAAAGTCTATAAATTCTCACAAAAAATGTATATAAAAAAGTTTCGGCAAAACATCAAAGAAAGGCGCAAAATTTCAACTCTGAGCGTCAAGAAGTAAAAAAAAAAAGCAATATCCGATTCCAATATAACAAAATGACTCACAAGTCACAACACAGTACTATACAAGTAAGTACTGTATATGAGTCAGCCATACACTTCTTCATTCAACTCAGATCGATGAAATAACTTGCTAACATAAAAAGGAAAAGTACCGGCAGTAAAGACCAGTGATTCGGTGAACAGCACAAATACAGTACATCGGTAAAAAAATATAGCGGCGATGCCCACCAAATAATTATAATCAACGCCATCATCACTCATAATATTCTCAATGCGTTGAAAGTCACATTTCTTATAACAGAAACTTTGGAAATACATTAAGAAAAAAAAAAACCGCTGGGACTGTGATTGAAATATGAAATTACAATATGCCACTGGTAACCAAATAAAACGACTTAAAATGTTTTAATACTTTGCATTCTCAAAATTGATCTATATACTGTTTATTGTGCATATTAATAAATGTCTGAGCATTTTAGCGAAATTCCAATGAGTTTATTTTTTGTGTACACGAATGTCAGTTTAGCTAAAAGGTTAAGAGGTTCTGCGTCAATTCTATACAGTTTGATTAAATCTTGCATAGTGAACATTATATGGCCTAGCGCTTAAGGCATCGTCTAGGTTGATTTTTTTGTCAACGGATCCGCCACTGTTGACGTTACGTTTTGCATTTTTTTCAATAAAAAGCTAAGCATATTTTATCACTTCGGACTATAAAGTAGCATAATGTGCAGATAAGGACAGACCACTCTTTCCAAAAGACGACTTTACGTCAGAAACATCTTGAATAAGAAAACACAACATCGAATTTCCTTTGAAATGAGATTTACATATGAATAAACCGTAAAAGGAACTATAACGCTAAAGTTACTGTATTTGCAAATCTTTATAATAGCTTGAAATGTAAACAGTCAATAGATCGCAATACTGCGCCATGCAGACTGGGTTGACAATTTCGTAATGTACGAGAGTTATTCAAAAACTAAGGCCCGTTTTATTATAAAACTTAAATTACGCACAAAAATACAGTTTGGTTAACAGCATTAGATAGATTGACGTCTCCTGAACATTTAAATATAAAATACATGCCAATCGACGCATTTTTGGTGACACAGGACCATTTTCCGTGACCCTCTGCACAGACTTTTGCCTCCGAGGAAGTTAGACATCAAATAATTGTCATTTTTTAACAGTTTTAAATGGTTAATGTCAATTTTGATGTGTGGCAACAATAATTAACTTTTGTACATAGTCACCATTCTGGGTAACACATTTTTGATAACGTTTAACCAATTTCCGCAACCCCTCTACATAGAAGTTTGGTGGCTGGGATTGGAACCTCGAGACAACAGCAGTCTCGAGTACACATACGCATGCCAGCTGCATTAGAACAACACATGAATTTTGTTTGTTGTTTTAATCAACAGATAGCGCTTTACTTTCCTGGAGGCAAAATGCTGTGCAGAGGGTCACGGAAAATGGTCCTGTGTCACTAAAAATTTGTCGATTTGCATGTATTTTATATGAAAATGTTCAGGAGACTTCAATC
Source organism: Helicorthomorpha holstii (assembly GCA_013389785.1). NCBI lineage: Eukaryota > Metazoa > Arthropoda > Diplopoda > Polydesmida > Paradoxosomatidae > Helicorthomorpha > Helicorthomorpha holstii. The sequence goes on along the minus strand of JAAFCF010006596.1, from coordinate 30,149,989 downwards.
TATCTAATGCTGTTAACGAAAATGTTTTCTTGTGCGTAATTTAATTTTTATAATAAAACGGACCTTACTTTTTGAATAACCCTCGTACGTTTAAAGTCAATACTACTTTTTAAAAAAATTCTTCAAAAGTATAAAAATGTCAAAATTTAATTGCAAACCCCACATGACAATGAGAAAGAAGCATAACATTTTTTAGTATCTAATTTGCTCAGACATACAAATTTCAAAAAAAGCAAAAATTGCAAACGTTCTCTTCTTACCAAAAAAATTTAATAAGTTATTTTAAATTTTGCGATGTGTAAACATGTAATAAATACACTACATTTTTATTTTTAAAATTTTCGCAATCATCGTAAACTACAAAGCAAAAAAAATGGGGAATCTCAAAAATATCTAAAAACTCAATAATGTGTTTTATGTTAAAGTGAGCAGAAATTCTAATACGTTTTTACTGGTAATTAACTTTAATCAAGGTTTTTCTAATCAAATGGGCTTGTTTTTCAGCCAGTGTAATTAGATTTTTAAATTAAGTTGATATAATTACAGTGTAAACACCAAATTTTTACATAAAAACTGCTCACAAACTTGGTCGTACATGTATCATTAAATTAAATTTTTTAATTCCGGTAAAGAAATTTCCTTGAAAATCAGTCATCAATTAAATTTAAACGCCATAATTATTAGTATTGAACATAAGAGTTTACCATAGACGAACACTACAAGTGCAGTATGTTACTTCCAAGGCAACCGTCACTGTTAATTCGAAAGCCCTCAAGTCAACAGAAAAGTTTTACAGAAAAGTGACTTTTCCCCGTGTATTTGTTTGTTAGTTTGACGTAGAAAAAACAGCCTTTTGCACTTTCTTCTTTTATATGCCAACAAATAAGCGTAATTATTATTAAAGAGTCCCGAAGGCTAAAAAGCGCATTTTCATCAACCCACACCAGCGTAAATCTGTACTGTACAATGTGTAGCTATCTATAAAAATTAAATTGCACGATATGTGGCGCCATAGTGATACAACTCAAACGAAAAGTCGTTATCAATTCAAACAATAAAGCCACACGGTATAACTTTAAACCCTTGCCTCGGCAAACACACACTGCACACAACAGGAACCACGTATTGACAAAATCTGCAAATGTCAAACATTTTATTCTTACAGTATTCAGAATATTATAACTTACTATAAAAGCAAAACAGTGTTATTAATAATTACAGTAATGTCATTTATGTGACAAAATTCACATAGTAAGTCCTTTTTAGTTCTGCTGTCAATAATAATTTGTGAATCCCCAGAGCCTCGAGTAACCTTACAGTAACCATTTGTGAACTGTAACTTTGGAGAGCATAGTAATGAAGAAAATTAAATATACAAAAAGTTAAAATAAATTTATATAAAGTTCAATACTGCGAGTTTTAAGACTGTTATAGACTAAAACAGTTCATTAATTTTAGTTTATCGTTTGATTTCACTTATTAAAAATTAATGCACTGTGAAGTGTAAACAGTATAAGCTTGATTACTAGACAACAAATTTTGCTTTTAATATCTAAATTTGCTTAGCTGACAAGTTATGAAAAAACTCACTGGTTAAAGTTGATTAAAACTACGTATCTTGAGTCATTGTCATATTACTGCTATCAAGTTTTAACTTATTTCACTTTGTAGGACCGAATTGTATCTAATGTACATTTTTCATTTAAACGTCTGTTCTGCAACTTAAATTCCTAACATGTTGTTATTACATTTTGATAAGGTCCATTATTACAATGAGAAAAATAACTGCCACCTCCTTTTCATCCCCTGGGAAACACATTTTCCTTATCATTTCCGCTTCCTCGAGTAACAAGTAAATTTAGTAAATTGTCGGTAGTATCGATTATTATTCCTATATAATATTTTATCGCAATTTATGAAATTACGTCTTTTGAAATAAAAAATGTAAGTTAATATGTTCGCAAGAAAAAGTGAATAAATTTTCATTAAAATATTTTGTGAATGCATCTGAATTTGTTACTTGTATCTCCTGGCACGCACCCTCCCACTTACAAGTCCAGCAGCCCACACAAACCAACCTTGTCCTCAATACCAAGTTGACTATTTTGTCGATTTTACTGTCAAACGTCGGGCATCTTCCTATTATTACATAACCTTGAGCCATCAATTTTTCCTAACATATTTTTTCTTGATACAATAATTAATTCACTCTGCCATTATTAAAAACGATCTCATTTTCTCCAGCAACAAAAAAAAAAAAAACTACAAATAAATAGAAAAATTACCAGGAAAAAAAGTTTTCAAGTTTAACATTGACATTAAAATATTGGTGGCGTATTTTTCCACATCCAACTTAAGAGAGCAAGCACAAAGCTAAAGCTAAAAAGTTGAATCCGTTGTTGATCTTATTTCTAGTTAGAAACTGGTTTAGTTCTGAACTAAACCGGATTAAACTGTACCAACCGCATGTGTGTTGTGCTGTTGAAAACCTAATTATCTACATTTATCTATATAACCTTAGCCAAAGGAGAAAAAACCTCTAGAAATACAAAAATTTTCAGTTCAAAAAGAATTAACACAATAAACAATGAAATCACTTTACAAACATTAACGTCATTCACGCGCAAACTCTGTTTAGTCGTTATGATCAGATGCAGAGATTATAGCATCAACATTCAGTATAGCGACATTTAAACAGTCAAATAAATCTAAACATAAGTTAAGTTATTTAACTATAACTTCTAATTGCTATTATCAAAATTAATGATGCATATTCATTCACCATAGATCGACTAACAAGAACTTAAAAAATTCAAATGTTCTATGCAAAAAATCAGCAGGGAACTGAAGAAAAGTGCCAAAATGTAAAATTGCTGCACATTTTTACATTTTGGCACTTTTCCTCATTGATATAACTCACTTATACAAAAATTATTAGTAATTAAACACATGATGTACAATTTTCTTACTTTCTAAAAATATCAATGCTTGCAATAAAGTGATCCAGAAGAAAACATGACACTAACGATCAATATACGTGTCTTATAAAAAAAAAAAAGTAAAAAGTTTCAGTCAGGGGTATAACTGAGATGAAGAAAATGGCATAATAAGTAAAGTGAGCTGATAAAGCTGGATGACCATTTAAAGCAGGGCCATTGGCTCATTAACCATCTCATCTCATTCGAAATCTTATTTAATTCCCTTTATCTAATGCCACCTTTCAACCTCAACATTACTTCAGTATAACGAGGTTACGAGGATATAAAAAGAGAGCCAAAGCCAAAAGACTTATTAGCAGTATTAATCTCTTAAAGACACCATGGATAGTATTAAGAAACACAAAATTGTATAAAATTAATGACAAAACAATAGAGTGATGATGTTTGTAATGATTGCTAATTTTTATCCACAGTAATTTAGTTTGTAATAAAACATCCAAAAAATGTTCTAATTTTTAAATTAAAATTACTAAAAATCTAAAATTATCGCTATTTTTATTGTATAATATTATTTTCTCAACATTTTTAATTAGTGAAACTTCAAATACTACAATACTTATAATATTCTTCAAAAATAGATGATAAAAGCATAATTACCGTCAGCATACAAATTGCAGTTAATGCAAGAAAGTAAGATCCTGAACACGCAGTATTTTGGCTGAGAATTTGTATCAAGTGAACTTAGTGAAGCGTACGAGCCATAGCATTGAGATTTGAAAACAAGGATTAATATAAGATTAAAGTATTGGCATGCCTGACAGAGAGAAGTACATTATGATTACAACATTGAGTGGGTTATGTGCCGTGAACACTTATCAGCTCAGTTCGATATCGATACAAAAAAACTACGGTTACTACACAAAGTAAATTACCAAAGTTAGTCTCTTAAAAAAATATATCAAACGTTAAGAAACACGGATACAGCACATACTGTATACATGCAAACATTTTACTTTAACACAATAGCTTGAATGACACTAATTTAAAAAAAAAAATGACATCATAAAAGCTTTGTGACTTGTAAACTTTTTAACATTTTCAAGTCAATAAAAATCACATCCGTATATTACACTTAAATAAGTGTGTAATCTAAAATAAATCTACCATTGTCGAGATTGAACTAAGCTAAAATATTATTTTCTCTACACCAATTCCACTTCAGTTGCTGATATAAACTTGTAATTTACGATACAAACAATAATAAACTGGATTGCATATTAAACAATGTTCATGTTCGGTTTTGTTTTTATCGGAAAATGTGTTTGTTTGGTCTCTGAACTTTGCAGTATATTTTATGTCAGCTTTATCAATTTTTTTCAATATCGGTTAAAATATTGTACGGCACTTCAATTATATAACGATTTTCTATCAAAGATAAAAGCAATCAAACGGCGAAAGCGAAAATGAATGTTACACCAGCTTGTCAATTTATCCGACCTAAAAATAAGTTCAGTAATTGAAATAATTTCTTTTAATTTCTAGACAGGCAATAATATGGTAGACCGTCTGCAATTTCATCGATTTTTAAAAGCTGCTAAAGTACAAGCCACGATTGTGTACAACATCCAATTTACAAATTTTACTCTCCTATTATATCACCCTGAAAAAGCTTTTAACGTAAAGGTGTCAGCAAGACTCGCATTTAATATGCTAAACCTGTCAAGTTAATAGGGAAATATTCTTTACCTTCCAATAATTTAACTCGATTATTAATATTTCAACGTCAAAGATGCCGAATTCTTTTCTTGTCGGTTAGATTTTACAAAAAAACAAAAATCCCGTAGCCAAATGTCTTAACCAGTACTTAAAGATTTCCAATATCTTTTCATCACTAACTTTGTATGACGTAAGCTATAAGAAACTATACAAGAGCCCAATCTTGTGCAACATTAAAGCACAACCGAAATGTCAAATAATGAAACAAACCAAAAAACATTAATATTTGTTTATAACATTTTCGAGATACGGTTAACTCCAACTTTTCAGTTAAAAGTGAACGGTACTATTTGCTGGAATCATTATTTAAAAAGGAAACGTAATTATATTCTTTTAATACTTCAATTTTAACATATCTTACATGGCTTTTGCATTGCATAATTATATGTGCAAGCTTTTGGAGATTTACTGAATTTGCATTTTTAAAAAAACTCAATTAGTTCAGTCCAGCTAAATCATGAATCTTCCTGGTAAAGCCTTCAGTAAAACAGAACTTTTGCTAACATATAAAAATCCCGCTGAGTTCAATTTTTAAGAATATACAATATAAAAGATAAATAAAAGAATTCAGCTCATCAATGAATGATTTTTTTAAATATGAAACATTATAATTATGTATTCATGACCTTGAGTTATACGTTTGTTAAATAAAACCATATTACTGAAGTGTAATGCTATGCAAACTCAAGAAACTGACCCGAGCAAATGTAATTTAAATTAATAATAAAATTAATTTGCTTAGTTAATCAAATAAGCTTAAAATGATAAATAAGCTTAATGATAAATATAATAAACGCAAATCGTTTAAAATTTATCATGATATCAGAGAAACAAAACTGTTAATGTGTTAATATTATAATTACTGAAAGAACATTATTATAAAATGACACTTTGACATGACAAAGTATTGCAAAATGACATTACATATTCAATGTAGTGACATTATGACAAATGTTTTTGACAATTTTTTTCAGTGTAAATTTTAACTATTGTTACTACTAGGACTGTATTTTGTTCTGATACTGTCTTTAACCTTGATTTCTTACAAGTGTATAACACAGACAACCAATAACAATACAGTATCTCAAACTAATTCTCATACGGTCACACATAAAATAATTAAATTCTTTATCAATAAATTCTCAATTGGTTTTAAGCAGTACCTCATTTTGATCATTATCTTAAAGTAAAATTCCATAGCAAAATGATCAAAAGTCTAGGCGCCAATAAGCGAGAAATTTCCCTGTCACTTCAAAACCAAGCTGCACTTTTTTGTTGATACAAAGGGGAATTACTAGTTGCCGTCTAGTAGTTAATTTAACATTAATTTAAACTAATTCTAATAAACTTACCTTGTGGTGTATCAAGAGTTGAAGAGATTACAGTTAGAAGAAGTTGCGCGCAGACGTTGCCGAGGCTCACGACGCTCGATGGGCTCTTGGAACAGGCCAAGTTCTCCACATTGAACATCAACTATGATGATTAAAAGTAGCCGACTAAATTCGTGTTCAAATAAATGAGCTTGCAGGGCGGAGAAATGAGGAAGCCATGTCATCATCGACAAATAAATACTAGTAGTGATATCTCGCAGAAACTGTAATTGATGATGTTATTTGACGCTGTTTTCTGCTACTGTTGGTAGTGGTGTGTTTAGTTTACTTTGTTTACACGCAATCGTCACACATCCACAACCGAGACTGAGATGCTCGAGGCGCCGCGCAGCTCGAACTCTGCTCAAAATTAATCGATTTGCGTTAAAACGATACATTTACAATCGATTCGATGTTATATCGATCACTTATCTTTTTTTAAACTGGCTAAAACAAAAGTGGCACAGAAATATTTTTAGCATGAACGATATTAATCTTGATTAATTAATAATCACTTTGATTTCTCAAATTATATAACTTATTTTCACACTGAAGTTAGTTATGATATTCAAACATTTTTCCTAAATCACATAACTGTACTAATAAATCAAAACAGATACAGTAACTAATCAAAATCAATATGGTAATTTTACCATTTTGTTAATAGGTTTTAGTAAAAGTTATAGTATTAAAAAAAGTCCTCAAGCTTTATCTAACCACAGTACACGATAATATCAAGGTTTGTCCTACTAAAGTTTCCTAAAATAGAATAAACCTTAAATATACTGTACATTTTCCAATCCATTTTAAAGCTAAAATTTGGAAATTAAAATCAAATTACGTTTATTAACGCCCAGAGTTTAAACACATCCAATTCCCAGCGGAGTGTCACATTGATTTATAAAGCGACCATTTTAACAGATACTATTTCTACTCTTCCATAGCAAATCAATAAATTCTAAACTGTTTCGCAGTACAACCTAAACCGCTATTCGCTTTAATAATGTTACTTCAACTAAGCTATTTAGGTATTTGTAAAGTAGCACAGCACTTAAAAGTCGACTAATTGAAATCCTTGGGTTTTTTTTAATGATTTTCAAACTTGCCGGACTTTTTTTTATCTTAACTACCAAAAACATACAACACTTTCGTTACGCATCTAATCCATTTGTTGTCTTGTAAATTTGCTGCAAAATAAAAGCAAGTTATACTATCTACAGTAGTCTACAACTTCAGAAAATAAAAACCTAAATTAATTCCAATGATGACATACACGTACTTACAAATATACTACTGTACTTCCCATTGCTATTTTTTCCAAACAGATTTCTGGTAAAAAATCCTTAAAAAAGATGCGTCAATTATCTCTTAAATTAATCCAAATAATATTTAATGTTTTTAAAAATAACAAAAAACTTATAAATAAAAGTCGATTTCCTTCAGCCTCTAACAGACGAAATTAGTATGTCCAATTAAAAAGGCCACCAGTCTCGTTGCATGAATTTTCTTCCAAAAGTCTATTTACAATCTTTTCACTTACATGTACTAAAAAGACATGAAACGATATGATGAGTCGCTGGCGCAAATATCCTTTTTTATGAACACAGTACTATTGAGCAAAATGTCCTGCCAACAAAGCACCGAGCAAATAGTCAAATAATTACTTACACTTTACTCCATGCCATATCGAATCTGAACCCAGAATGCATGAGGTGCAGATTCCATATGGCGAAATGGCACAGATGTTCTTTTAAAGTCAATAAACTTAAACTTGCCGATTAGCTAGGGGTAAAACTAAATAATTACAACTTATAAATAATTACAAGCTGTAAAATTAAAAACTAATTTAGATCAGTTAACTTTAGAAGTCAATATTCGATCATCACATGCACCCTTCTAAATTCATGCACAGGTTTGTTTCGTAAAACAAAAAATAATCATCAAAAATATCTTCAGAAAAAAACTAACGTTTTAATTTTGTATTTAAATTCATGGTTCCCCTTGCTCCTTCAGTCAAACGAATTAAAAGCTAAAAAAATTGGAAGAAATTCACCACCACAATCTTAACACGGTTGACCAATTTCATAGCAATGCCTTATGACTTCCCAACATCCACGTCAAAATTTAAAACCAATAGTTTTGTCTCTTCTGTTCCATTTCGACTTCCAACCGCGCAAACCAATTTTGTAGGAGACGCGCGTATTCTCCATACTACGCCACCACTTCCACCACTCTCCAAGGCCACCAAATTTCTAATAAATTCACCCGTTTTTAAATCCCATAATTTCACTGTCCCATCATCGGAAGATGTTATAACAAATTTGGTGTTAAACTGAAGGCAAGTTACTGCACTGTTATGTTTGTTTGCACCTTAGAAAAAACAATTTAAAGTTAAAATGAGACATCTACTACTGTACTTTCAAAACTAGCACGAGTCAATGGTATAACTTACCAGAGAGTGTTTGTAAACATTGTCCAGTGGTAATGTCCCATACTTTAACAGTTGAATCAGCATTTCCAGAGACTAGGATGTTGTTTTTCAGCTCCATACCGCTAGTAAGTGACTGGTGACCCATTAATGTGTGCTTACATTGCCCAGACTCTACATCCCAAACCCTTATTGATGTATCAAGTGATCCACTAACAACATGAACGCCATCAAACTACAAAAACAAGCAAAAATTTAATTTAGCAATTTTTAGTTGTAACTTTAAATATCACGAAAGCTAATCTAAATATAATCAATTATACCTGAAGTGAGTAAACTCGACTAGTGTGACCCTGCAATGTGTGAAGACACTCCTCCCTTTCAGGATTCCATACTTTTACAACGTAGTCGTAAGCGCCGCTCACAACTAACTTCCCATTATACTGGACACAACGAACTGCTGCCACATGACCCACTAAAACGTGAAGGCACTGTCCAGAATCAATATCCCATAGCCTTAACGTGGCATCCCTAGATCCGCTAACAACTCTAAATTATACAAAATAATAATTAGCAAATTTATTTTTAAGATAGCTCGATAACCATTCATCTACTTTTTATCATGTAGATGCATACACCGAACAGTAGATGTATGCCCATATAACGTATGTACACAAAGACCAGAATCAGCATTCCAAACTTTTAACGTCCGGTCAGTTGAACCACTAACGATGATGCTATTGCTCATCTGCGATGACCATACGCCTCCAGTGTGACCAACCAATGTCTTTAAACACTAGAAATTTAAAAACCCCATGTTTTAAACATTTAGAAAAACAAAGTAAAAACATTGATATACTTTTCCCGTTATAGCTGACCACACTTTTAGGGTATTATCATCAGAGCCACTAACAATTCTGGAACCAGAAAACTGAAGACAAGTAATAACGTGATCGTCGTGGCCTTTCAACACCTGTGTTACAAATGTAATTAGAATCTCATTAACAAAGTTAATTTAAAGCAAAGTTACACATAATGCATAGCTATTTCAAGCATAGTGTTAAAAACATTAAAGCTATATTTATATAACAAAGTTTTTAACGTTCAGTAATGCGAAATTAAGCTCAAATTAAGTTTTTTGACTTTATAAATTTATCGAATCAACCCAAATAATGACAATAAACAAGACTGAAGAAGTTAACTAGTGCACTTGAAACTACCATCAATAGCAATCTAAAGCAATAAGTTGACAGGAGTCTTACCTTAGGCGGCCTAATAGGCCGATACCTCCAATTCATTTCTATGTTGTGTTGCCTCATGTACGCTACTTTATATGGACTAGGAGGAGGAGTAGAACTAGGTGGCCGCTTACTAAATACGTCCTTATGCTAAAAAAGTGTTAAATTTGTTTTAAAATAAATTTCTTTTAGTATTTAAAGCATAATCATTTACAACTATATTGGCCTCTTTGCACTTTTCTCGCCAAAGAAGATTATCTTCAGCTAAAATACGCCAATAGCGGCATGTCTGAGCAGCTTTTAATAAATCTTTTGGCTCCAAAAACGAAAGAACGTACAGTGCAAGCTATAGTAAATTTAAAATTATTTAAAATATTTATCATACAAGTTAATCATGCACATTTTTACAAACTTCTTTAGGTAAAAGAGATATAAAATCACGCTGAAACTGCGGTTCAATAACGCTCATCATGTGTCGTACTTGTGTGGGATCACAAAAATTAATCAGCTGATCTATTGCCATCAGTCTTTCGGCGTTTCCCCACCTCTGTTATTCAATCAAAACATTAACATTTTTCTAAATTCCAATCGCTACAGAATCTACCTGAAATATGTTTAGCCAAGTGGCTAATTCAGGAGGAGGATTGTCTTTGGTTGGAATACGTTTTTTGAGGTTGATGGCATTCACCGACGGCATCTTTTCGTTTGCTTCTAACAAATCCGGCTGGTTTGTTGTATTTTTTTCAGTACCGCAACACAGCAGCGAGCTAAAATATAGTATTGTAGTTTGATTCTTTACAATTCGTGTTTAAACTCTAAATTAATATTTAAAACAATATGAACAACAATAAATGTTGAACCGGTAGGCTCGATACAATGTACTTATAAAATGAGACTGAACATATTAATCAACGAGTAAAAACCGTGCTTTTGTCAAAGTTCAATTAGACTGCCAACTGCGTCATCGAATCTCTGATGATCATGAAAGTGACTTTCACTAACTTACCTATTGTATTTAACTTTGTATGCAGAACAGCTAAAAAAACTTTATACAAATCAAATTTCACGTATCAGTTAAGCTAAATACAAACAAAATGCTAAATGTCATCAATGTTCATCATAACTACATGTTGTAGTTTTACTTATAATTTTTTTTAAAAAGTGTTATGTTCAGTACACATGCCTAGCCTATTCGTTATGCACAATGCTTCAAAAACGTCTATTTGACTTTTGCCCTGTGATTGCTATTATATTCAAAATAATTCAAAGTACAAAAGTCATTAATGCTATCCTTAAACATAATACTGTATTATTATGACTACGATCATAAGATATTTTGTTTTTAAAAAAGTGTACAAATACCGACTCTCACGTCTCTCTTGATATTCAATCTGAATAATTATGATATTTTATATCATGGTATTTCTAATCCCACAATTTTTAATCGTGACGATCTACAGTATGTTTTTAATATAGGATATGTTAATTTTATTAATTTTGTTGTAATGTTCGATGACTAACGGTTATTTTGTTTTTTCAATTACCTAGTCGAAGTGTGATTATACATGTAGTAATTTGGATGATAAAAATGGCAAGTTTTAACTTAAATTTTGTTGTTTCAACAGCTAATTAACTCATCATTCCGTAATTAAGTTTAAAAGAGTAATATACCGATATATTACCAATTACAGTTTTAGTGCTATTATAAGTACAGTAATATCAATGTTGAGTACATGCAACCTTAAGCTTACTTGGAACCATAAAATATACAACCAGTATTAGCGTTTAATAAACAGTGTCTCACCCATTGGCACTACTTGAAATGCATTGCTTCTTCTCTAAAGGTTGGTCCAGACAATCAAACTCAATGTCTGACTTTCGCTTTACCTAAAAGAAAACAAAAGTTGATTCAATAAATATGGTCATAAAAATGCATTAAAAATCACTCAATTTGTTTTTAATGACAACAAGTTTCTTTGAATTGCAATGCAACTAAGTTATAAATCGATCTTAATGCATAGTCAAATAAAGCTTAGTCAAAATATTAAAGAATTTGTGCACTCATATTATAAATACTATAGTACCTAACGGTGTTCTCTTTATAAATTCAATACGGTAATTTATATCTGCCATTGTAAATAACTAATACAACAAGCAAACCTTTCAATAATTTTCTGCCTACAACCTTTACAACAAGGAATTCCCATCACATCTACTTCCCTTAACCTCTCTCCAGTCTAAAAAATTAGTGAACAACACAAGAGTGATCCCAAACATTACAAGGCCTTGTTCACTCACCCTTTTCTCAAATTATAAATACACGTACACATAATAAAAATTTATCCTTAAAAAGACAGTACTTCATAATAATTTAAAGGAAACACCATTCTGATAAATAACACACAACGATACGTAGTTGAGTTTGAGTTTAAATAATATAACAATTAGAACTTTGTTGCCTTCAATAGCACCCCGTCAACATTATCAGATGCCTTTTGCATAATTGAACGGCTAAGTAATCACTAGTCAAGTAGTAGGCATAGACATCATTTAATTGATATTGCATATATAATCATGCTGATATTCTTACCTGTGTGTTTACATCAGGTGACCAAGACTCGTTTTCGAGATCATGTTCCTGTTCTTCTTCATCGTCATAACCTATTAACGATTCGTTCAATCGCTCGTTTTCACCAACCAGATCATCTTGTTCAAATAGAACTTCTGGTTTCTCAGTCGATTCAAACACCATTTCATCTTTGTCAATAAAATTTACTTCACTGTCACTTTCATCAACATTACAAACGTTCCCCACATCATCATCTTCTTCTTCCTCCTCCTCCTCTTCTTCGTCTTCCTCCTCCACATCTTCATCGTCGTCCTCGTCATTTTCGCAATGATCTCCATTCACTCCAACCGAATCAATTTCACTGTGTAAACGCACACAAATATCGGAATCGTTTTCACTTTTTACATCGTTTCGATTACCACAGACGCAGAACATTGTTCGCGATGCAATATTACTATTGCAACTCATCAAGCCATTTCTACACACACGACTCGCCTCTCCATTTCTTACAGAAATCACAGTAGAAGTAGTAGTAGCAGAAGTAGCAGCAGCAATCTGCTTGGAAAACTTGATTTTGTTCACCTCAAGGGTGTTCTCATTTTTGGCAGTGGCTGGTTGTTCATCTTCATCAGATTGCTTATGTCTTCGATGTCCATTACTACAACTAGGTTGTTCTTGAGAAGATTTGGTAACAGCTTTACTTTTAATTGGAGAAGCGGAGGTACTTTGAATTACAGAAGAATCTGCTGACGAAACTTCTTCGATTGTTCGTTCTATATCTTCTGTGCTTATTGATGCAGTTGCATCATTGGAAGCCCGTCTGATACAAAATAACAATAAAGAAATTAATTAACTTGTATTACCGATATCAACTTAAACTTTAATAAAGTAATAAAAGTAATTAGATGCTATCTAAAAACATCATTTTTTTTGGGAGACTAAACGAAGTGACAGTTGAATTCCAAAGAGATCAAATAAAAAGCAAGAAAATGTAGCATGCAATTCCAAAAGACAACACGACAGTTAAATTTTATGGCATTTTCTGGGCTGGAACAAAATAGAAGGCGCGGTTAAACTGATGGGAGTGGTACCGGTGGTGACTGATAACTTGATAAGAGAGAATTTAAAATTCTGTCAGTCTGCTAAAAGGACAAACCCAAACTAATAGTTACCTAGCAGTTAAACATTGCAGATTAACAGTACATAAATTTCAAACCCAGATTCCCAGCATGCTAAAACAGACATGCTCAAGCCTCAAAGTTTTGAAAGCTATTAAAATTTAAGTGCACATCCATTAAAATTGGTCAAATAAAATCCAGCACTACAGAGCAAACAACTGCTCTATTTCAATTACTAAAACACCATCCTGCACACAATTAAACTCCAACAAACAATTAATTAAGCTTTATATTAAAAGGTGGAGGGCATACCATGATACCATTTCCTTTTTTGCCTTTACTCCCAGATTGTTCCTTACAAGATTATTAAAATGCCCCAATGAATCAATATTGATTTGCATTAGCCATGAGGGCGTAGGTCTCAACTCATGCACTCATCAGACGGGTGATTAAAAATAGTGAAAGCACAATTACTCAACCATTGCAAAAACAGAGAAAAGATCACTTGTGGTTAACACCCATAAGGTTTATATATAACCACAGACACACCCGATCAGAAATAAGGTGGAGACCCGCCAGCCACCACCATAACACACAGTTCTAATTGACACCAAACAGCTGAAATTACAGTAGTACAGTATAAAAGTACCAAAAAAAAAAAAAGACTATGCAACAGCTAACTTTTTAACGTACAATAAACTTAACGAATAAGTAGGTGAAACAGAGGGAGAAATTTTGAGATACAATTGGTTTCGCCTATTTTAACTCACCTCACCTTTGCTACTCACCTTTAAGCCACTTTCTCCCCTTAAGAAATTTATAACAAAACGCATATACACTGTAAGTATCAATTTGAAAAGGTAGTCATCACTCCAACAGCTGCTCAATTTTCCCCATAAGCATTTAGCTTAAATGTTTCGTTTAAAGCTGTACATGTTTTACCGCAACAAATGAACAACCAATTACGATCTTTCTAATCGTTTGCTAGATAACAATAATTTTCTGCCTTGCAGTACGATAAATAAAAGCTAAGAAAAAGTTAATTAACTTTACAATAGCAATTAAAATTAAAAGCTTTTGGAAATGGAGACAAATTATCACAAAATGCTACCCAAAACTACAGTACAACCAACAGTTTTGAGTACCGCTATTTATTATTATAGCAATTCCTAGTTACTCGCATTTAATCAATACCCTCAGTAGCTAAAACATTAGAAATGCAAATTTAAAACTAGCAGTATTTTTTCTACAAAATATAATAAGTGTTTTACTTCGATTTCATTTACATAATTTTGGCATTTGAAAACAATAAACAGATGCCAATTGTAAACAAATTCGACTGTAATGAAATTTGCTTAAATGAGCAAAGCTTTTTCTTTTGTCTCTCCAATTAAATCTAAATACAGCAGTACCATACCGTACTAAAATACATAAACAAAATTCTAGTGTGAATTTGAGTTAAATGTCAATACTGTATAAAAATCACGAATCAATACAGTAGTTGTATGTACGATAAATGATAACATTGAAGATTAGAATATAAATATATTTAGCACACAAGCAACATAAACGTATGACTCTCATTAAATATTTTACTTGTAACGTAATTTGATTCTGAATGAGCCTGACCACTACCACTAGACACTTTGTAAGAACACCAGATGGTGACGAGAAAGACGAAAAATAACATCAGGCAGTAGTTAAACTCCAGCTGCTTATGATTACCCATACATAACTTACATGTACGTACTACAGTATCAACTTTACCAATGCATTTTATAATTTACGACTTTGTAAAAACCACCACACGCATTAAAGGTCGGCCAATAGCCCTAGAAGTCAGTGAGTTGAGAAAAAAAATTGTAATACCGGTATATATACAAAAGACGAAAAAGTTAAAAAGTTAGTAACGCAACTTCGCAAGGAAGGGTAAACATAAAATATATTATACCGTAACGTACATAGCTAAAATTTCCTAGCATCTGCAAAACTTTACGACTTAAACCCCAACTAAAGTCTAAACTTGCTAGAATACTCTTATTTGACCATCAGCTAAGCGTTTAATCTTCCAACCAAATAAGAAATTATATTCTGCTACCGCAGACGAAAATCAGTCTATTAATAAGCATTAGTCGTATTAACGATAAGATTAACATTAATTAGCATAACCACAAAACCTATGCACCTTAAGCAACGATAAACAACAATAAAAATGTTTCCTTAAAATGCACCATAATAAAGCGGTAGATGTAACTATAAATTAATGTTATCCACAAAAAATGTTTTAAAACTCAAAACAAAAAGTATCCTTATCGAAACTGAACCCATTATGTAAAATTGTACAAAATACTAATTCAACAGATGATTCTTAAACACCATAGAATACTCTTACACGTGTTCCAGCAATTAAATTGACTTTATCCAATTCTTTTATATTGAAGCCCCCTCCCTCCATTTGTCAACGGTTAACGATATTTGAAAATTGATTAGTTTGATCTATTCAGCTGGTAGCAACGCTTGGTTTGTTATGAACTCAAATAAACAAAACTCAAACTACAGTAACAAATCTGAAATGGACGATTTTGTGTATTACATAGAATGCATTTTCAGATTTTCACACGTGCTCATTGTAAAGTTTGATATAGTATTATCAAATATATTGTAATGTTTGTTTTTCTTACTCGTTTGTTTGCTGCCAATCGTTGTCATCAGACGGCGATGGTCGGGTAGATGTTGGTGGATCAGTGTGAAGTT
The DNA here is from genome assembly GCA_013389785.1 of Helicorthomorpha holstii. Classification (NCBI taxonomy): domain Eukaryota; kingdom Metazoa; phylum Arthropoda; class Diplopoda; order Polydesmida; family Paradoxosomatidae; genus Helicorthomorpha; species Helicorthomorpha holstii. Next base: position 30,133,797 of record JAAFCF010006596.1, on the reverse strand, counting down.
GGTCGTTCGTCCTGGCTCTGCTTACATCCTCCTGCACGTCCAGTCCGTTATCAGGATTGGAAGCCAGCTTGTCAAGTGAATGAAACACAGTGGACAACTATCGAAAAAAAGGCAGACGTTGATAAATAATCTCTCTCGGCAGTTGGGAGAAACGAAAAATTAGGGGAGGGGTCTTTGAATAACACACAAGAGAAGTGAATAAAGAGAAAAGAGATGGAGCGGCGAGAACAAAAAAGTTCACAAACACATACACAAAACAGCGGTTATATTCAATTTTGTAACGACAGAATAACGTTGAATTTTTGCAAACAGCACTGTATGTAGTTAAATTGTTATGTGCATACTAAGTAATGAGTTGTAACGAAGACTCACAGTACAAGAAGATAAAAAACACAATTATAATGTACAACAACACTAACAAATGTAACCGGAGTAAAGTTAAGAAAGATGATGTTTAGACACAATCTGTTTGCGTTGTTTCAAAGATGGAGCCAAATATAAAAGTTAGCATAGTTAAACGAGAAGTCCAAACTTTCTGCATGGGCTTTTGGTACTCAAATACGTTGCTAAGCAATAGATTCATAGAGAAAGCACGGATATGAATGCAATGCATCACCATGGTAACCTACACAAGAAGACTAGTTTGGGTCAATCATAAAAAAAATCAGTTAATCAGAAGGACAAAACGCCCAAAACAAAAAATAAAAAGTCACGTAAACATTGCATTTTAACCGTTTATGTTTGCACTGAATATCGAGCGGTTGAAAATTATATTTAACTCAATACAAAATTTCGGTTCCTTAAAATTATATCTACCAAGTCCAAACTAAGGTCTACAATATAATGATGAAACTGCTACATCATAGTTAGAAATGTACGGTACTGTTACTGTTACCGTAAATGTACAGAAGCCGATAAATTTACGTTTTTCAGTCAAAAATGAAAATCATTAACCTTTTTAAAGGTCAAAAATTATCACCGATTATTGCGACTCCTACGTAAAAAAACGTTATATTGCCAATTTACATTTATCAAATAAAACTACTAAAAGTGTTTTGACAAGCGTAACGCATGTTTTATGGACTTTACCTCTTCATAGAAATTTTATGAAACTTTCAGCATCTTACTGTGTAATATTATTGTGCAACGACATTTCTGTCGAGCTCAGTGGATAACATCAAATTCCTGGTTATACAAATCAACTATAAAGAGCTGCAGACAATTTCCTTGTGGTAGTAAGGTCATAAATCGAGGTCAAGGCTTTCATTATCAACGGGGAGTCTTCTTGTTTCTTTTTTTCGTGCATAAATAACTTCAAATTCTTTTTTGTTAAAGAAAAATACGGCATTGGCTCGTGAATACACATTTTTCTAGGCTTATATACTGTACATGCACTCCAAAATAGTAAAAAAAAATCTAGTTCGAAAAGTCATGCAAGACTGATTGGCAGCCGACTAACTACTTGTATAACTGAAAATTTAATTTAGCAAATTGATTTGCATGAAATCGGTAAATCGACTTTGGTATGATACCCGTAACTTACATTCTTCATAAGATCATGCTTAGAAGTTAGAATCAAAAGTCAAAAAAATAAATGTACAGTAATCTTATTGTAAAGCTTCTCTTCCACGTTCTCCTAAAATTATTCTTTATAACTTTTAATAAAATCCACAAAATTTAAACTACATTAATACTAGTGAATAAATTAAATACTAATGCCATAAACCATATTGCGTTTTATGTGTTTTTCTTTGCCATGACAAGTTACTACAGTATACAGTATTAAGTTTCACTGTACAATATTTATTGTGAATTTAAATTAGAAACTCGCATCACAAAACAATTTCAGATTATACTTATAGAAATAAGTTATGAATAAAATAAATTTAAGTTAGAATAAGCTAACAATTTACTAGCTATTAACTAAATATTTATTATGGCATTATACAACAAATCCTACTTGTGAGAGTTCAACTATCCAGTTCAATAGTAAAAACCTTGCGTTGCGCAACTTCCTGTTCAATAGTAAAAACCTTGCGTTGCGCAACTTCCTAAACAACAATGTGCATTACAAATTCAGATAAGGCTCTTTATTTTAAATTCCCACGAGTTCCCTATTGTGTATAGTGTACTTTTTAAATGGTCTCATTGATTACAGATTCCCTCTCATTTTTTTTCTCTTTCCTATTTCCCCCACACCCACTTTTCCCATTTTTAGCAATACTATCGCCGACATAACATGCTTGCACGATAAAACCAATACGGTTTTCACTTTTCAGTAAGGAACATGCACACTGTAGGTTGGCTTTCGTTTAGGTGCCAGGTGTTATTGGCCAGATCAGCAGGAGCTTTGACTCTCGATATTGACTTTCAGAGTTACAATTATCGAACCAAATTGGAAATAACACTCTTTAAGGAAACGTTGTCAGAGTCAAAAAATATCAAACTCTCACAGCTGTAAATCGTTTGGTATTGATGGGCAGGGCAATCAAGAGATAATTTTTCCTTCCTCTTTGTTATTAATGTATACCTAACAAGAGCTGTCTTTGTATATATACTATTTGTATACATGTGTCCACATTAATAATTTATGTAGTCGATAAAGATGTCGATGGACCAAATGTATTAAACTATGAAAGACCAAAAAAAGAGACTAAACTATACTGTATGTTATGTTTCATTATTATTTGTTGTTGTAGTTAAGACAAATTCGCTAGAAAGTTCATACGAGTAACTTTAAAGCTTTCTAATGCGCACAATAAAAATTTTCTTTTTAAAACTAAACCGACATTAGTGTATGATATGGTAAGCAATTTTTAGTTCAAATATGTACAGTATGTTGAGAAAATTGGACGTAATTCTCTAGAGAAATCTGTGAGCGGTAGGGAATTTAAGAGATAACACACTTTATACAAAAATAAACAGCAGAAGCTCAAAATCAGCATAAACATTGCAATAAAATAAGAGAATGTCAATAAGATAACCATCAGCATTGAAAACTCGCTTTTGCAACACCGATAACAAAAGTTAAGGTTTAATATAAAAACTTTTCATCAATTTAATATACTATACTAGTAAATATAAGTTTATATTAAAGCTCTACTAAGAACTGTTGTGATTTAAACAGCATAAAAATGCACATGAGAATTTAGTTGCAACAAAAATACATTAAACAAACTTGCTTGTTTAGATTTAACTAGACAAATACTGTATATAGATTAGATCAAATAATTTAGTCGTTATTTCAGTACTGTCTTATAATTATGCAGAAAAACAAATAGTCCTATCCCAGCATTTTAAAGCTTCAAAACAGTAATAAAAAATACTATATTAAATTAATATTATCAATTTACAAAATACAGCTTCAATGTACCGTCAGCAAATTCCATAAATATCTGACAAACGTTTACAAGTTCAATTCATAAGCTACAATAGTTTAACTTTATGGTAACAAATTTAATTACAATAGTTGCTCTAATTTCATAATTACCGTGCATGATAACATGCATTTAAACTTTACTAAACTTCAAATTTTAATTACTCTACCTTTTTAATAATTTCGCTAATAAAAGTTATAAACAATGCTAATAAAAGGTTGACCAGCTACTCGCAAATTCACATCTGCTTTATACGAAACTGCACAAACGATAAGAACTCAAATGTATGAATTTCCTTTGGGCAACCGTACAAAGTAATGAAACGTAATCCTTTAAACTAGTTACATATGGTTACATAAACTGAAATATAAAACGCTACAATTCCTGTATTTTTCTCTTTTGAAATATAAAAATATAGTAATAATCAGTCTCACCATCTGCTGAATTCGTTGGATGACTTCCAATTCTCTCAAATTCATTTAACCCCAACACTACTTTTAATCTTACGCATATCAACTCAACTTTAACTTACTTAATTCGCTTTAACTCACCTCTCAAGCATTTTTTACTTTAGACAACGCATTTTACTTTTAATGGTCTACTAAGCAAATAAATACAGTACTAAATTTGGCATTAAGCCTGGCTAGACGAAGTTAAAATAAGCTTAAAATAAAACCATAATTTTTATAAAAGTGTTTTTAGAAAACTGCTAAAAAATCCTCTTTCAAAAAGAAAAAAAAATTCCTCCTTAAATTTTGATAAATGGTGATCGTATAACAGTATAAAGCAAACAAAATTACATCTACGAGGTTGTTACGTGTTAGATGTACGAGTCTTCATAGGGCAATATATAAAAGCTAAAGTACAAGCTTTGAGCCCTAAAATTGTAACCTCATGTAAGAGGTAACTATGGAGACGGCATGAATGGATTCCATTAAAATATAAGGGAGTGTAAACGAGGAAAAAGCAAGGGGAAAAGAAATAAGAAAACCAAGTGTTGGGGGAGAGAAAAAAAAAAAAAAAAAGTGATAACTACTGAAGTACTCTAGGTACCACCAGAAGGATATCTACTATAAACACAAGCTAAAGAAGTAAACTTATGTGTCTGCTGCTATTGATATCAACTCAAAAACACCTTATTTATGAGTAAAGGCTTTGAACCAACCTTATAAACTTACAACAAAAATCAAGAGTTTTTTCTTGCTTAAAAACAAAAATCGATGAAAATATAAAAATAAAGCAACGCAGATTTCAAACTCAAATTGCATTTAACATTAGATTATAGCATGATCAACTTAACCGACTTTATAGCATTTTTTTAATACCTTTCGTCGCTCGTCTTCAGCTGGCTCACGGTGATTCAGTTCGTGTTTCTCCTCGTTATCATCCCTGATAGCAGTGTCTGAGTCTTCTTTATCACTGGACGTGCTTGCCATAGACGTGGCCACTTACACACGACAATTAATTCATTGTTGATTTCTGAAATAAATATTAGCATTAAATTTCAAATAACCCAAAGTGCCTCTTTAAAACATTGTCAGTTTAAAAAAAATTCTCCCTTTGGATGTTTACACTCCAGTCACCAGCCCAACTAACAAGTGGACAAGACAATAACATTGTAGTTGTGACATGACATTGCATAAAATCCTTGTTTTCATTGAATTCAATTAACACCAAAAATGTTTAGCATGACATCTTTTCTTTTTGGTAATCGTTAGTATCTTTACTGAAAAGAATTTCTTGTTTCTTTATAGAAGTTACTTCTATTCACTGAGACTATACAATAATATACTGTAATTGCTTTAATTAAGCAATCGTTTATGGCCTCCAAGTCAAATCTTAAATTATGTTTAAAATTTTAAAAAAAATTGTTTTTAAAACAAACTGCTTTGCAATGAACTTTAAAGTAAGCAACTAAATGTTTAATTTTCCTAAATTTTATTAATAACACATTCTTTGGAGATGTTAACAATGTTTAACAAGATTAGTTGAAGTTAGTAAATTTATGTATCAAAATGAATACAGCTATGTTAACATGATGTTAAATTTGTCGTCGGACTCAAAGCGTGAAATTAACGATGCTAGTACAAATTAACTTCGCCTGACCAATCACCAAAAGAAAAAATAGATTCATATTTTATTTTCTTTTTCTCACACTCCAGTGCAACCAAGCACACACTACAATGTACAAGAATAATGTGAAGCTGTTGACATGATGCCAATTAATGTACTTGCATATTATGTAGATTTCTTTATCACCCTCACCTAACACACATAAAAACAAAGCCAAGTCCTAGTTGGCAAAAGATGATGAAAGTTGGTATAATTAACGACATTTTTAAACATTTGGTAATTTAAAAGCAGTTGACCTGTATAATCTTATGTAAAACTTCAAACAAGACCTCAAAAATAACATTGGGAAATTTGCTGTCGACAGTCTTAGCATTCCAGTGTTACAAAATTTTTACCATAAATACGCAATATGTTGCAGTTCCATGAAGTAATAAATACATACAGCATAAAATTGTAAATTATTGCATGAAAATATTTTTTTTTGATTCTCTGTGTTATTTCATTAAAATTGTAGGTTTATGAGGCAACGATTTAGAATGAAATTTAGATTAGGTCACCTTTGACCGATATCATTAAATTTCATCTAATTTACTTCTACTATCTTTTAAGTCATCTAAATAATGGTTAGTGTTTAAACTACGGTTTTTAAAACAAAAACTCATCGATAAAGATTTCATTTGTTGTTGGAATTAGGTTGGAACAGTGAAGCTTCGGTTAAACACATGCACACGACATTGATAATTCGTTAGCTGACCCCACATCATACGTTCTACACAAATCTACACTTTCGTTCATTTATCGACCAATATAAAGACCATTTTCTATCCATTTATCTTTCCTAATATGCTAGATATTAAAATTATCATCCATTTACCTCTTTAAGTGCCGTATAAAGCCTTGTTTTTGCGAATTTTCACAGTGAGAGCAACACAACCACAACGCGTTCCGCCATTTTCAGTTTTGCTTACCACCAGTTTAATAGTTTACCACCGAAAGTCACGTGACCACGTCCCTAGAATTACACGAGCCAACATCGGCTAAACAACAATGCTTTCCACGCCGCCTAGCCTTCACTTTAATAATGGTAAATTATTTTCCCATCTCTCTAAAAGCCTAAAACACAATTAAACAATCAAAATGTCAGTGTTGTTTATTTAAAAAAACAAATTAATAAATTATGCATTTTCTATGAAATATTAATTAAGGTATTTTAGCTATTAAGTATTTTAAAAGTTTACAAGTCAATTCGATCAGATTATGTAAATTCTCAAAAAAATACAATACAGATTTTAAAATCAAATACTGTACTGCAAGTACAGCATACAAGTTTCAAATAAAGTAATTAAATAATATAATGAAACGTTAATTATAAACAATTTCAAGCGTTTGACAAAGTTTTATTTACTATTTGTAACTGTTTGTTTATCGAGTTTGTTAAACTGTTTGTTTATCGAATGGGAAAGCAAACTTTTCATTACTAATTTATTTTTTTTCCAAATTAAAAAGAATTTTACAACAATAAGCGTAATGCTCAAGATAAATCGCAAATTAATAAAACATTTTAAAAAATTGAGACCCGATTTCATATGCCGACAACATTCGGATTTTATATTTACATCAGTATTTATCAGAATTGCATTATCAAGAGTTAATATGACTAACTTGTGATTTACAAAATATTTAACCCAACATCTGCTAATTTTAAATTTGCCAGCAAATCTGATAATTATCTTATTCGATGACAACCTAATTTATGTACATTTAAAGGATTGTGAAACAATTTTCCTTTACAGTCATCGTTTTCTCTAAATTGGCAAGATGGACCCCATGATTCCGTTGGATAAAACAACACTTTTGTGTCCTAAAAATCAAATAACAAGCTTATAAACCTAAGAAATAAATCTAATGCCAATGGCATAATAATTTTACCTTCTTCTGTCTCTGCATTTTAATTACGTGGTAACCTGCAACGATCGGAATGATCGCAACTGACATCAATGACAACAGATAGCCAACTGCATTTGCCCAATTTGGAAATTTATAATTTCCAAACTGTAACCCGCTATCACTCAGCCATTGAGATAATAAAAGTATCTAAAAATCTCAAAATTAAATTTATATCGCTTGATATTCTAAACATTTAAATTAAATGTTAACTTACACTTAAGCCAACTGGAATGAACACTTTCCAACACGCCATCCAAAAACCAGAAACCTCACGTCCTATCATATCTTCAATGTGTTCAGCAAACCCGTTTCTGTTATCACTACAACGCCCTAAAAATTATGTTACACGCACAAGTTAATTACACAAACGCAAAAAAATGGCAAAAAAACATTTACCATAAAGCCACATCACAATTACACATTCAAGAATTCCGATGATTAAAAGTGACCAAGCAATCACATATTTATCCAATAATTTAAAGATATAAATACCAGCCTGAAAAATAAATTTTTAATTAATCTTTGAGTTTAAATTTCACACATCATTAACCACAATTCACTTTAACATTTTGAAAATATAAAAGTAACAAACTTTAAAAATACTTCATAAGAAACATGACAACTCTGTAAAGTTCTTACTATACTTACTTCAGTAGTCATAGGTAAACCAATAATGAATCCTAGGAAGCAAATTCCCCCTAAAACGTGAATTGGATACGATTTCAGCTTTGGTAAAAAGTCTTCAATAGCCGTTTGCATACTGGCCACAGCAGTGTACTATTGTTCAAAATATAAATCAAAAAATTAAGCTGTACTATAGCTTTACACAAACATATTTACCTGGCTATCTAAACCCAGTGTTAGTAGCATTGCAAAAAATAAAACTGACCATAATGGTGGCATAACAAATGAAGTTACTGCCTCTGGAATTGTTATAAATGTCACCTCCAAACCTAAAATTGAAAATGCATTAGTAAACGTGAATTTTACGTATTTAATTAACAACTAGTTTATTACCTGATGGCACGATCTGATCGACTGAAACATTTAGATCAATTGCCATAGAACCAATTACAGCAAACACAGCTATTCCAGCCACTAAGCTCGATAATGTATCACAAATTACGACTACAACTGCATCTCTAAAAATTAAATAATGTCATTACTCAAGTCTAAATTCTGAGATTTTAATATTTACTTAATGCAATTGTTATAAAACGAATTATTAGTAGAAAGTGAAATTAAAACGCCAAATGTAGTTCCCAAGGAGAATAAAACTTGAACGGCAGCATCACCCCATATCTAAAAACAAAATAATTATCAGAAAAATTACATTACGGTTAAATTTAACCAGTTCAGTTAATTGCCTCAGCTTCCAACAACTTTCGTAACTGTGGAGTAAAGAAAAACTTAATTCCATTAACTGCTCCATCCAATGTGACACTTTTTATAAATAAAATAATCAGAAGCAGCCAAGGAAATAAAGCAGTAAAATATATCAACTGCAACATTAAATCAAATAAATTATAATTCTTCAAATAGACAACAACTAAAATTACCTTTCCAGAAGTATAAGAACTTCTAAACAAACAGACAAATACTAAAACCCATGCAACCAGCAAAGCAATTACCAACTGCCATTTAAATCCTCCAATATCCTCAATTCCATTGCTCATATCCAAAACATAATGCCTTAATAAAAAAGTTAACCGTTACAATTTAAACCAATTACTTTTCAAAAACAAACATTAAAACTCCAACATTAACTTACGTGTAATAATCAACTGCGGATGGTATTCTGTGAAGAGTTAAATCATTAATAATTAATGAATCAGTTGACGATGAATTCATTGCTCCAAAGCAATGAGTAGAATTAAAATATTTGTAACCCAACAAATGACATAAATTAGACGTTAAATAACAACTTCCATTATAAAACGTTTTATTTTGCTTAGCACATTCCGTAAATTGATCCGCCGAAAAACAGCCTACATAAAAGACAATATCATTTCTATTTTTAAAACTATAAATTTAATGAAGATAATGATAGTGAGCATTACCTGAAGAGCACCAACTCAGATCACAGAAGGACCAAGGTAAAATTTTTGAAAACGAAGAGAAAATATAGATCAATATCCAGGCTAGTAACATGTTATAGTAAATCATCACAAAAGCTGTTACAACTAGCATTGCTAATCCAACTCCACTGAACACTGGAAACATATTTGCAAAAAATATCACAGGCGATTTTCCAGCATATTGTCCCATAGCTAATTCCAAAACAAACAACGGAGCTCCAACAAACACAGTCATGACCAGATAAGCAATTAAAAAAGAACCTGAAAATCAGTTTTTATACATGTTAAATTTAAATAAATATTAACTTTTGATCAAACTACAGACCTCCTCCATGAACCTTAGCCAGGTAGGGAAACCTAAATAGTTAAATATTTCATTAATCAAATTAAAACGTGAAGAATTGTTACAAAGAATTGATATACTGTACCTCCAAATATTTCCTAATCCCACAGAGTACCCAATGCAACAAATTATAAAATGAATTTTTGATAAAACTTCTTTTCTTGTAGTTGCTTTTAACAATGGCAGTTGTTGAATAATTGGAATTTGTTTGCGGTTTTCCGTTTGACTATTCATTGTAACACTGTTTGTTCTATTTTCATCATTATCAAACAATCCTGGAAATAAACTTAGCTCCAATGCAATAATCTGTGGACTATGTCTTCCATCACTCTATAATAGTAAATTTAAAAACTTATTAAATGTCGATTTTAATTTTTAAAACTGGCAAAATACAACACAAGTATTATTGAATGACTTATAAATTGAGCGATGTACTTAGAATTACATTTTACCAATTATTTTTTTTTTTGGAATGAGCTTAACGCGATAGTTGAAAGCAAAATTCACAGCATGTCTATTTTTCGAGTTAAACATAGCAATAAATTGCTTTCATTAATTGTAATGGGCGCTTCAAGGTTTCGTCGGTACGTGTTCTTGTTCAATCCGGTAATTTTACTTGACAGTTTCCTTTTTTTAAAATTTTCAAGCTTCGATTCACATGTAGTTACAGTGCAACACAAAAATTGTAATTTCCTAAAGTTAGTTTTGTTTTGTTTTCCAATGTTTACTCATTATTCTCCAATTTTATATCTTTTAAATCATTTTAAAGTGTCAGATATTAATATGCATACTGTAAATTTTAAATGACCCAAATAATAATAATAATAATGTATCATTCTACAACACAGCAATTATTCGTTTCCTGTAACCTACTCCAGGTGTAATATGTTGCAATTTTTCAAATTAAAATTACCTGAAAATTTACTGTCCTTAACGGCGTTTCCATATTTCTCGGTATAAAAAAAGTTGAGATCTAATGTCGATAACCACCAGTAAAATCCGCCAACTAAATAAATGTAAAACTGTTTCCCGTTAGTTAACACACATATAATTTTGTCAGTGATCAAATTTCAATTTTTAAAATTAAGAGCATTATTCTAGGATGCCAACACTCGCGATTTAAACAAAACAGAATGCTCAAAGTGAAAAGTTTCGTCGTTAATACAATCGCACCACCTGTCACCAAGTCCACCTTTAGTTGTTTTTTTCGGAAAAAAAATATAGATAACAACTCTATCTAATATTAGTTCCACTACAGTAGACACATTACATGACCTTTACATACCTCTAGGGAATTTTCTTTCTTTCGCACGAAGATTTCACACTTGGATTATAAACCTAAACTGGCCACAACTAGATTAAAGGTGGAACGCGGCTTTCAATTAGAAGTACGTAATTTTAAACCTGAACAAGACGAAAAGCAAATGAATAAATATAAGTTAATGATAAAAAAAGCGGAACAACTTCTAAATTAATCAAAGTAATTCAAATAAAAAAAACTTGCTTCAAATTAACAAGTTAATAAAAGCGAAGATAAGCTAGATATTTCATTACACCAACAACAAAAAACTTCAAAATTATTTAAACTGCTAGCGAAGCAGCATTTGTTCACAGTTTCGTTTACGTAATTGAAATGAATTGAAAAAATACATAAATAAAAAAAAAACATTTGAGGTCAGCAATTTTAATGTTAGCCTACTGTCTACAGGATACGAAATTTTTTTTCAAATGGGTGATGCATTATTTAGATGGCAATCATCATTAAATTTATTATAGTATATATTAACTTATGTTCAAAACATCACATTGGAAAATTTTTGAACATCTGACAATTGATTTAGTCTCAAGAGATAATTAAATAAACGACTAACCTAATTGAGGACACTTAAACAGTGGCTTTATAAGTCAAAAATAAATTTGGATAAAATCGTAATCCTTCCACTGAGTCATCTCGGCAAGCACCGCCTTTTTGCTCAATCATTAATAATCTAAAAATTATTTTTTTAAAATTTTATCTTTTTCATTGAAATTTAATTGCAAAGATAAAATGTCTCACTGACCTTTCTTTAGCCAACACCACTGGAATACCAATCAGCTGAGCAAATTCTTCAGCTGTTAGTGACGTTTTATCTTCCAACTAAATCAGAATGGATAAAACAACCGTTAACTGTATCAATTTGGTAATTTAACATAAATGCTTAAACCTACAATTTGTATTGTTTCAAATCTGATCTTTTCTTCATTTTGTGATGCAAGTTGCAAGGCCATAACCCCACTATCAAACGCTCGAAAACTAATTAAAAAAAAAACAATGTAATTATCATATACTCGTAGTTTAATTATCAATTTAAATTTTCATACCAGACAGGCAGCTTGATCTGTTCTAAAGCTTTACAAGCATTTATTAAATCTTCGGGAGAAATTAACTATAAAATATGGTCAATTTTAATTGACTATAAATAATGGCTTTCTGTTAAAAAAATTTAAATAGGTCAAAATCATTAATAAAAACCTCAAGGCCTCTGGCTCTATTAAATCGGCAATAAACATCAGTGAGCACCATCATTCCTCCAGCATCCTTAAAAAACAAAAAGTAATTTAATAACAGTTTTAATTTTTACTAAAACTACTAACAACGTTACTACATTAAGATATATCCTAATCTAAAACCTCTCATTCAACGCAAACTTAACGATACACGATAACCAATTGTATTTTCGAATAAACATCAGCAAAAGTTCAATAATACTGTTTTTGAAATATAGAAAAAACAAAATAAATGCAAGTCAACGAAAAACAATCAAACATTTGGTACGATTTATCGCACTTGCGTAGATTTCTCCTAATCAATGTTTCACATATAAAATAACTTTTACGTAAAACTAACTTTGAGGGGCTGCTCTATAAATTTCGCCAACTGCTTGGCCAGTTCACGATAGTAAACAGATCCGGTTCCATGCGTCTCCTTTGTAACTGGATCGTTTATACCCAAACTTAATAAATACGATTTAAACTGCACTGTCTGTAGCCATGATTAAAAAATATTATTAACGATATGAAAAATAATGTCAACATTTTTTACAAGATACCTCATCCTCTGATATTTCTCCTTGTTTCTCTTTAATTTTAGTTGAAATTGTTTTAGACAATGCCACCATATCTCTTGCCATTTCCATCAATTTATTAAGATCTTCAAACGCAATGGAGATGTTTTTATTTGTTTCTTTTTGCCTATTTTGTAACACTCTTTCTATACCAACGATGCCAGCTCTTGTTTGTGGTACAGACTAAATAATTTCAGAAACACTTATTTACTGATGGAGCGTTAATCAAGTTATTAATTGATAGGTGGAAATCAATACTTTTTGTGGTGCTGCTGGCGAAGGTATCTGTTCCCATAGACGCCTGGTAAAAGCACTTTGAAGACATTGATAAAAATTCGTTTTTCCTCCCTCTTTAAATGATATCTGTACAAAAGAGTTAGGACTGCGTTGCACGGGTCCAGGTAGACGGTTGGTAGATGTTGGTGGATTCAAATGCAAAATGATACGAGCACTACATACGTAATACTCGTGAGCAACTCACTGTGTATTAGAAATTCGATAACTGCAAATTACCTTTTTCCTAATGACGACGACTGTTCTTCTATATAAACTAAATAATGAAGAGGCAGCGAAATGCACGTCTAGAAATAATAAAACAAACAAAAGCAGACTCATTATAATGAACGAGCCAGGCTGAATATGACAAATGAAAATAACCGGGAAGTAAAGAAATGACAGAGCTTTATTGTCAAATAATAATTGCAGTCAATTAAAAAATCAATCCTCGTAAAAACACTGACTGTATAAATGTTAGTAAAACTAAAAGACCAATAAAATCAAATCTAGATGCTATTTTTTTAAAGAAAAACTTTGATTAACAGTATACAGTACTACATAATGACAACCTGCTCATCACTTCTGATAATATATTAAATAGATAAATATATTTAAGTTAATATTTACAGCATCTCGAGAACTCTTCCATTCCAATTTATGAGTTGTCAAAGTCACATCGCCATGATTATAAGATGTCTATGGAAATGGTAAATCTTGATTTGATTAAACTACTGGAACTAGCATTGCACATTTGCAATTCCAATGATTTTTGTTACCTTTTCATCCCCGTCGTATAATCCAACACCATTTTGAGTCGTTAGAACATTTTCACCAACACCTAAGATTCCATTTGACCATTGGAAACGATCCATTTAAGTAATTAATCAACTTCAATTAGATTCTAATCTAATTTATCAGAGTCCGGCATTAGAGAGGATAGAAAGTGAATTCGGACTCGGGAAGCGCAATAATTCTTGTACGATCGAATTACCGCTTGGGAGCAGCAGCAGCCACCACATTTTTTAATTACAGTCACGGTGCGCAAGTTAGGCCTAAGTATATGCATGCGTGCCATATGAAACTTAACTCGTAAGTTGAAACCATAGAGATAGATACTGTAGTGCTGCATAGGTTGAAACCGTATTTTAGGAATGGCTGAAACAGCTTCAAACGTTGAATCACAAGATCCATTTAATTACACTAAATTAGATGGATTTACATCGGAGATATTTAAAATAGAAATTGGAGGACTTCCCAGGCGATTTGGATATGCGGTACGAAAACATTCAAATTTAAGCTGCACGTTAGTAAATTGTCGTGCTTGTTCGAATGCGCTGTTTAGTGTACCTTTTTAACAATTTGCTTGAACTTTAACACCAAGTAAATATTTGTTTTCTTATTTTTAATGAATTTATAGCAACTAAAGAAGCTGTTAAACAATAAGCTAGAGTTGAAATGCCACAAATTTAAATTCACTGGACAGAACGTCACTTGGGGATTTATCACATTTAAGTAAGCTTTTAACCATTACAGTTTATCTAAATAGTTTTAATAATCTTTATTAAATCATCATTAGGTGTGAAGAAGACCGTGAGAAAGCTTTGCAGACATTAAATGGTTATAAATGGAGAGGAAGAACACTTAATGCAAAGGTAAGCAATTAAATTACTCAGTTTACTGTTCTAAATCAGCCAAGCATAAGGCAATGATAACTTAATTACATTCACTCGATTCTTAAGCTTTTCATTCTATCATCATTCAAAAATTTCAAAATCAAATGACTGAAAACTGAATTCAAATTTTCCCTCCTAATATCGGCATGAACATAATCTAGTATTTTCATTCACGATAACATTGCTAATCTGTATTGCACCAATGCTATCGTATACATTGTAAATTAGTTATTAAACATCATAATTATAATAATGATATTGGAACTCCTGTTTTTAAAATCACATTCATTAAGTTCCCCAACGTCCTTCTTCTCTGTTTCGTGTTTACGACCTGTAAGTGTCACTAACTTATTCAACTTCTAGAAAGCAAACCCAGCTGCGGATCCATTACTTAGGAAAAGAAAAAACGATGATACATCGGATGAAACTCAAAATAAGCGAGAAAAATTAGATGAAAATGAAGACAAAGTTGAAGAAAATTTGCCTGAAAAGTAAGTATAATTAGCTGGAACACTAGTTGAGTATCAATAATTTAAAATTATATACAAAAGGGCAATGGATGCAGTAATGCCTCTATGGAAAATGGAGTATGAAGATCAACTGAAAATGAAGAATGAAGACATAAGAAAACTGCTAGTAAAAATGGGCAAGAACTTGGAGCAGGTCTGTCCTAGAGTTCCCAAATGGCTTCAGGAAAATAGAAAGGCCTTTGACTTTATGTGCTGTGAATACGATGGTCTAAAAAGCTCACCCATTATCAGTGGGTACCGAAACAAGTGCGAATTCACTGTCAGCGTTGAACCAAACGGAAATGGGAGGCCAGTAGTTGGTTTCCGATTGAGCAAGTATTCACAAGGCTCCATTTGTGTGGTCCAGCCCAACCAGTGCCACATAGTTCCACATCCAGTTCTGAAACTCACACAGGTATAAAAATATAATGATCATATCATGCTTGCATTGTAAATGAAACATAATATGCAGGATGTTAGTTCGATAACTTGAAACCAAATGCGGATTTTAACTTTGAGATTGATATAGTTGTTCCAGAGTTACTTGGAGACATCTGATCTTGCCCCATTCAACCCAATAGACCACAGTGGCTACTGGAAACAGTTGACGGTTCGATATACGTCGCTGCAACACATGATGGCTATTGTAGTGATCGATCCACAAACGCTTAATCCAGAGGAGCTAGAAACATTAAGAAATAGTCTAAAGACCTATTTGAACCAGAGTGAATCTCCTCTCACATCTCTCTACTTTCAGTGCATGTCCAAACCGTAAGTAAAAAATGTTATAATTTAAGTAATATAGTTTAAGTTAATTCTTGATATAATCGTAGGTCGGCAGACAATAAATATCAGCTGAGTCATATTAGTGGAACTCAGCACATTGTAGAGAAGTTACTGGGCCTTGAATTCCGCATTTCCCCCAACTCTTTCTTCCAGGTTAATTCAGCTGCTGCTGAAGTTCTATATCAGACTATCGCCCAGCTGGCACAAGTCAATCCCAAAACCGTTCTGCTTGATATTTGTTGTGGAACGGGAACCATTGGTATCTCCCTTGCCAAGGTAAATTATCACTTGTCCACTAATTTGAAGCCATTTCAATAGAGTAGAGAATAAAAACGTGCATTGGCTTTTTTGGTTAGTTTTGTTGATTATTTTAAAGTTTCAATTTTCTTCGGACAGAATGTGAAGAAAGTTATTGGCATTGAGATGATAGAAAGCGCCGTGGAAGATGCCAAATACAACGCTCAACAAAATGGTAAAACAAAGCAGCTATTGTTACTCATTAGATACATTGTTACAATGTGCTATTTCAATTTCAGGTATTGAAAATGCAGAGTTTATTTGCGGGAAAGTGGAAGACGCATTGACAGGCATTTTGTACAAGTATCAGGTTGAAGATGTAGTAGCCATCGTTGATCCACCTCGCGCAGGTTTACGTAAGTGTCAATTTAGAACAATAATTCCTAACAAATATACTTATAAGCTAATGTGAATATACTAGATAACAAAGTTGTTCGTTCCATTCGCTCGTGCAAGTCACTTAGCTGTTTAATCTATGTGGCTTGTGATTTATCGGCTGCTTCAAGAAATATTGTAGAGTAAGTTAATTTTTAGGGTACACTGAATAATTATTAATAAATTAATACATGATAGCTTTTGTCGGCCTGAATCCAAACAATACCACTGTCACCCGTTTGAAGTGAAGAAAACTGCCGCAGTTGATCTATTCCCATATACAACACATTTTGAGTCGGTTGTGCTGTTGCAAAGGGAAAATGTCCAAGTGGAGACATCCAAGATTGCAGAGGCACCAATAGCTTCTGAGGATCATTCCTTAACGAAGTCGCAGATATTTGAAGAAGCTCCAATTAAAACCGAGTTAACATCTTCAGAGGATCAACTCCTAGAGGAACCACCGACACTGGTAGAGGAACTCGAGTCTTCAAAAACATCAACACACTCCGACGATTAACTCTTAAGTCACAAACAATCTCAGAGGTTCCAATCAAATTAAAACGTCAGCGCTCCTTAAATAGCCTTATCAACTAAGTGTGTAAACACACCCAGTTCCAAAAGCGTTAAAGTGAGCTCTATCGTCTTTAATGCAATTGTCAAAGTGCTCGATGTGTTGTACTGAGTGGTTCTAGTAATCAGTACTTAATATAAGTGTATGATTTTGTTTTAAAAATAAAATGCATTAAATATTTTAATTGATGGAAATAACTACATTATAACATTAATATAAGATGATTTTTCTCTCTGTGAAAAAAATAAGTTTTTATAAAATTGATTAATCAATAAAAATGGTTACTTAAATTATAAAACAGGATGAACAGGTTACACTGCGTCAGTCGATTGTAATACAGTTTTAGTGGAAACTGCTGGAACATCAAATGCTACTTTGCACTAACTTTGGTATTTCAAAATAGTTTGAGAAAAGTGTCGCAAAATGGCCTGTCTGACTTTTAAAGTCAATAACTTGAGACATTGTATCGATTACAAAAACTTATTTCTGGCATAGTTTTAGATGAAAACAAATACAATACTTGTAGTTAATTTGATAAAACTTAAAAAAACCGTAGTTATAATAGCTACAAATATCCTTACTAAAACTTTAATATTTAATAACATTTGATACACTTTCTATAGTACACGTATACATTTTCTATAGCCAAATGTAGGGAGTTTAATGACAAATGATACTTTGTATAATTAACTATTAATTTAATTAACTTAATTCAATTGTGATATGGTAAAATAGATGAATGAGTATAACGAATAGACGCAGTGTAACCTGTGATTCAATGCAGCAATGTAACGAGAGCTTTGATGGCTTTGGTTGTGTCATAAGCACATTTAACTATTTCCTGAGCTATATAATTATGATCATACTGTGACGTCGTCTGACCCCGTCCATTTCCGTTTAAAAGGCTTTTGGTGTTGGTGTGCAGACGGAGAGCACTGGCACGAACTTCGTTCAAAGCTTGCTCGATTTTATCGTCCACAAATGCCTTAACAGTTACAATTTAAAATTATAATCTCAGTGAACTAGTTTAACATGTTTACCTCTGGAAATATTCCAGCCATTTCCAGTACGGCTGCGTGAATTTTCTCTGCACAGCTGATATAGCTTTGAAATATAATTAATTAAATCATAATGGTCTCGCTCTTTAAATAGTTTAGTTAACCAGTTTCATTTATATACCTGTCGTGCCTCTGCTCCCTAGCCAGTGAGTGAAGTTCCTGAATGCGCTGAGTGATAGGCCGTGTCTTGTTCAGCGCCTCATTTTGTGATGGCAACGTACCAACAGCTACGTTGCTACAGTTAATTGCGGAATTGGAAGACATGGTTGAACTGTTGCAACTAAAATTTCTTGGTTTATCATGGTTCACCTTTCAAGAAATTCATTAAGATTATTATTACCGCATATGTTTATACAATGTCAGTGGCCTGATTACATACTATAGTCGAGCTTGTTCCGCTTGTTCGAGTTTGTTCTCTGGTTTCGTACATGGATTGTGGCCGCTGACAAGACTTTAATAGCCGTGACCGCATTGTCGTTTCATGTCCATTTGGAACGGAAGTCGACCACACTACCGTTTCAACCTGATTACGTAAGCTGCTATTTTCTACAATTAGCCTCTGAACCTTATTTTATAGCAAATAAAATGATATATCAAAAACAAGTTTTTTAACGAAAGTTATTTAAACTTACTGCTGAGTTTAAATTATCAATTTCAAATTTCATTCCTTTGTTGCTGTCAAGCAGTTGCTGGATTCTGGCTTCAGCCAAGGCCAAGTGCCTAGTGACGGCTTCAGTTGGTAACGTTGACATTGGATGTTGCCTAGGAACGGAAGTAGGAATAGCTGGTGGGCATTCATCATCTGATGCTACACTGTCATATAATGGCTCATCGTCACTCAATTTGTTGTTTAGCTCACTCAGTATTGGCTTAGTCAGCAAATGGTTTGACTTCAATGGTGAGGATGACGCTGACTTAATGCCTGAGAGTGATATGCCATGATGTCTGCGCTTGGCTTCAGAAAGAACATCGATGATAAGGACAGTAAGTTCACGGGTGTTGAGACGGGCGAGTTTCTGTCTACCCTGGTTCCTTACTGACGAATACTCTGGATGAACGGGAAGGAAAGGAACAAGACACCGATCTACTGTTGATCGACTACAACTATTCTGCCAAACTATACACAATATTTTATAAGATAAATTATTCATTAAGTTTATTGAGATATCAGCTGTACCTTCATCAGTGTGCCTTCGGTCTACCTCGTCATACACATCCATTGCCAAATCCTCAAACAGCTCGTTTGGAAGCTAAAATATTCCAACCAGTTATCAAACATATATTCTAATAGTATCAATATTA
Organism: Helicorthomorpha holstii; assembly: GCA_013389785.1. Classification (NCBI taxonomy): domain Eukaryota; kingdom Metazoa; phylum Arthropoda; class Diplopoda; order Polydesmida; family Paradoxosomatidae; genus Helicorthomorpha; species Helicorthomorpha holstii. The sequence continues at coordinate 30,114,028 of JAAFCF010006596.1, read as the reverse complement.
TCAACTTACCAGTTGTAACTTTCTTTTGGCTTCCTTAGAAAACTCAGACGGCTCCAAACTAAAATATTAAACAAAATAAAGTCCACATACAGTTGCAAATGAAATATTACAAAGTAATAATTATTTTATTTTTATTACCTGTCAGCCATTTGTGGAATGATGAAATGCTGCCCAGCTACGTGATCAGGCTTTCTGTTAGTGACATAATGAGCTAACTTATCAGTGAGTTCGTATTGAAGCTCAATAAGTCGATCTGCCAGGGACAAATGTCCAGCACTCCTAGCATACTGTATAGCGGTAAGTCCTTCCCAATCGTAGGCGCTGGGATCACCACCATTACAACACAAAAGCTCTACCTGACTGTCCTGACCACATTTAGCTGCCACATGTATGGGTCGAGTCCCTTTCTCCTATAAATAATAAAATTTTAAATTGCAATTGACTGTCATGAG
>JAAFCF010006596.1:30009188-30090900 GCA_013389785.1 Helicorthomorpha holstii | reverse complement strand
TGATTAGAAGAATAAGGAGTAAAACAGTTGCAGGTTTGTATCCAAGATCTATCATTTGATATTTTATCCTTGAACTAAATCGTCAAAGACTTTTTGTTTATTTGTTTTAGTAATTAATTAGCGATTTAATAATTACTGATACATTTAATAAAAAATAATTATTACTGGATCAGAATTGTTGGTGTGATTCATAACCGGTAATGATCTTGAATGCGTAGTAGTTTGGCAGTTGAAATATCTACAATATTGAACCGTGTATAACATATTCCGATTTAAATATTTTAATTGTGCTTAGAGGGGTTGATAATTTATGCAAAACCATGCCATATTTAGAGCAAAATTGGACTATTCTTGATTATTTGCTCCTTACCCAAAACTATTTAATGTTCTGGTATTAGATGTTTGCATGTTATTAAATTTTAACAATCCTTGAGTAGGCAATGTTGAATATAGTGTAACTAGATGTTAAATAGTGCAATAAAATGTAAAATACATGTTTTTAAGTCGGAAGTTTAGGAATAGTCAGGTAATTAAGTTATATTACATTTGGCTGAATTTTTGAATAAACTAAACCTCTTAACGTTTCCATCTTTATAGATTTGAAAATTATTAAGTAAAATTTACCACATTCAAGAATAAAGTGTGTATTTTAAAAATATCTATGTTAAATATGTCTTAAATTCGAAATAATTATTCAACGAGATAGAAATTTTAAATTTAAATTCTATTACCGAAATGATTACATGCTGTGTGTTGAGTAATTTCTGACGTAATTTATTCTAAATATTTTAAAATACTGTAACTTGCATATTACAGTACATTCTGTAGCGTTTTATTTTGCAGCAGCGCATGCGTCTTAGCTGCAATTGGTAGTTTCGGGTCAAAAGAATTTTCTTTTATTATATTCAATGCTGTTGTATTGACCTAATTTAAGAATTTCTTGAGTATTTTGTAATTATTGAAAATAGACCGATATGGTAACTAAGTAGACAGATTTTTTGACGTCATAAAGAACGTCTAATGTCGCGTAAAATAAATTCAGTAATCAGTAAACCTCTAAATTCTTTCTAGTTTCATTCTATTAGGAATCAAATCTTGTGCAAAATTTTTTATATTTTTGTAGTAGCTTGAAATCAATTTAGAGGTCTCAATGACTTGAATAGGAATTTAGATAAACTTATCTGCTATACTGTATATTGACAACTTCGTTTTGAAAATTTTAACATTTTTGTTTTATTTTTAAAGATGGATGACTCGGAAGGAGAGCCGAGCAGTATGGGAAGTTTAGTTCACATTCGGGCTAGCGAAGCATTTCCTAAAAAGCCCTTACAATCAGAGGATACTGTGTTGCAAATTCCATTTCCACTGCTGAGCGGAGAATTTGGTGAATATATAGGCAGAACAACTGATGGAATAATCGTTCTAACCAACTACCGGCTGTTCGTTCAACATAAACATCAATTCCACAGCATTCCAACTGGGCTTATTGATAATATTGAGTGTAAAGAGATATTTTATCTTTATATCTACTCCAAAGATGCTCAAACTTACAGGTGCGTCTTTTAAGTGAAGCTTAGATTGTTAGTGTACTAAAATTAATAAGCGAAATTCATAGGTGCACGTTCAGTGTCAACGAACAATGTGTGGAATGGTACAAGAGATTAGCCGTGGCAATGAGTTCCCCTAGGAAAATTGAAGAATTATTTGCGTTTTCTTTTTACGCTTGGGGGATCGAAGAGGGACTGGCTGAATATCAGAATACTTCTGCTAATGGTAAGTCTAATGGCTTCTAATATGTAATCGTTGTTTTAAAGAAACAAGATTCGTTTTTTAATAACATAAAAGTGATACTTTAGTATAAATACAGTAGATAACTAACAGAATTTTCACATATACCATTTCGCACATACCGAATCGAGCGATTAATCAGTTTTTTTTTATTAAAATATATTTTCATTTGAAAACAGAACCGTTAAAGTCAATGTTTCAGGAAGAGGTTGAACGAATGGGTTTTGATTTATTGGAAAATTGGAGAATTTCAAAAGTCAACGCTGACTACTCGTATGCAATTTAATTTAGTTATCTGCAATATATTTGTTAAACTTGAACTTTTTTTAAGGTTGTGTGCATCATATCCAGCTGAGATCCTAGTTCCAGCGGCCATTGAGGATAAAGTTTTACTAAAATTATCAACATTTAGATCATCCAAACGTATTCCTGCGGTTGTTTGGAGGTAATAGCTCTCACTAAACTTGAGTGATATTGAAAATCTAATGAATAATTTTTTTGAAAGGCACAAAGGCAATGGATGTGTAATTGCTCGTTGCAGTCAGCCAGAGATGGGGTGGATGGGCTGGCGAAACAGTGACGATGAGAAGCTCATTCAAGACATTGGATTAGCTTGTACTTACAATAGTGGAACCAATAAGTGCAGAGAAGACGAAATTAGCGAGGGTAAGTGAGAAAAATATTTTTTTTTGTTTTTATATCACACAAGTTAAATAATCGAATTGATTTATTCATAGATCAATTGCAAAATCTGCAGATTGTAAGCAGTCCAAAAGCCTTGAAAATACTGATTTTGGACGCCAGATCTTATGCTGCAGCGTTTACTAATCGAGCTAAAGGAGGAGGTTATGAATGCCCAGGTTAACTACCATTTTTAAACAGAAGTATTGTTTGAAGATGTTTTCATGTTCTTAATTTATTTGCTTGGAATTTCAGAGTATTATCCCAATTGTGAGATTCAGTTTATGAATTTGGTGAACATTCACTACATCAGAAAGAGCTTTCATATGGTCAGATCTGTTTGTGCGTCATATAACGAACAGCCCAAGTAAAATTAGTGTTAGTTAAAAAGTTCGAGTATTCGATTTAAGTATTTAATTTTAATTTAGTTGGTTGTCTGTGTTGGAGAACTCAAAGTGGCTTCACTATATCTCAGGTTTATTAAGAGCATCAATGATGGCAGTTAATGCCATTGATCGAGAGGAGAGACCAGTAGTGGTCCATTGCTCAGACGGCTGGGACAGGACTTCACAAATCGTGTCTTTAGCACAACTCATGCTGGATCCTTATTATAGAACCATTAAAGTAAGTTTTGATATACTACTTTTATAAGTAACATTTGCAAAATGGAATTTAGTGGCGTTTTAAGAAAATAAAAGCAGCGAATTACATGTTAATTTTGTATAGGGTTTCCAAGTATTAGTGGAGAAGGAATGGCTTGAGTTTGGACACAAGTTTGGTGACCGATGCGGTCATGGATTGTTTGCAGATGACACCAATGAACGCTGTCCGGTTTTTCTACAGTGGCTAGACTGTGTGCACCAGTTGCTACTTCAATTTCCAATCAGTTTTGAATTTAACAACAGCTTTCTGGTATTTAAAAATACATTTGAGCTTTAAATTGTTATTAAGATTTTTGCGATCGGTATTGAATAGGTAAAGTTGGTGGAACACACATATTCCTGCTTATTTGGAACTTTTTTATGCAACAGTAGTCAAGAGCGAAAGATACAGCAGGTTTACAAAAGAACTTTTTCTGTGTGGACTTTGTTAAATATGAATGAGAGCCGCTACCGAAATTTCTTATATGTTAAGAATGATTCAGTACTAAGACCCGCTTTCCAAGTCAGGGATTTACGCTTTTGGAACTCTTTATTCCTACCGAGTTCGGAAACAATCAGAGACATTGGAGATGCATGTGCTGATGTTATTATTAATGGTTCGTCCTCCATCGATACTGAAGATAGTTCAGAGAGTTCTACACCTAAGGAAGTTGCAAATGGAGTAGGAGCAGTGTTAGAAGATAATATTCAAGTACAGAATGGAACTGGATTGGTTAAAACTAGAAGCTGCAGTGATCTTAGTTATAGTTTGATTGGGGCTGACTGTGTTAAACAACGGAGGCTAAGTGATCCAAGGACCCTTATTTGGGAAGCTGTGAATAATGGACATGCCGAATGTGTTACGGATAAGCCTATGCTTCACAGTTGTCATGATGCGCCAATGGTTAATGGTTCTGATGGTGTATCATCAACTGAAAGTTTAGAAATGAATAAGGAGTTGAATGGTAATTCTGTGACTAACGGAGATTCAAATATAGGAACGGATTTATGCAATGGAATTAAACTAAAAGTGTTTGAGACTTCAACGGACACTTTGGTGGGTGAATTGGAATCGAAAAGCAAAGGAGAAGTAAGTTTATTGAACGGAAGTGTAAATGGTAGTGTAAACATTAGTACAAGCACCACGGAACTGAGTGACTCTCGCATTGGTTCAACAAATCACCAGTCAAAAGTTAATCAAAGTTCCAATAATAATAATAATAATAGCTACCATTATTATCATGAATTTTTAAACGGCCATTCAAATACCAATGGTTCCAAATGTGCGTTGTGTTTAGTGCCGAATGGAAATGGTTTAACTTCAGGTCGAAGTAACAGGAGGATGATGATGACCATCGATTCGGAAGCTTTTAAACATATAAATAGTTCCGTCGTTTCTACGGGGGCTTCCTCTGTTGCGAATGGAACGTGTTTTAATGGTATTCGTTCGCCTAGTTCCTGTTTTAATTCGAGGACTCCCAGTTCTGGATTTCCTGCAACGCCATGTGACGAGCGGACGGGTTTCAGTTCCAACTCTTCGAATAGCTCCTCAAACACTCTGACCACTACACCATCTACTTCCACCGTCAACGGTGGACCCATCGCTTCTGGAGAGCGGAAGTTACTCTTAGATTTTGATGGTCTGTCCATTACCAACGATGATGCTCAACAGAGACTTCATGAACTCATTATGGAATATGAGGTAACAATTTTGTCATCTCGTATGTCATTTTGTTGCCACTTGTATTTCTTTAACTTGATTTTTTTTTACAGACAAAAGTTAATCACCTAAAGTATTTGTTAAGCATGACTCAATTGGCGTTGTGTCAACAGGTTTGTCAGCGTTGTAGCAACCAAACCCGATTGGCAGCAAATGAGATAATGGATGAAGTGGTAATAATCAACATTTATTATTACTGGGTTGCTTCCTAAATTTCAATTAGAAAAATAGTGCATTTTCCGCTTATCCGACACTTTAAAATCCAATTTTTGGTGTTTATTTTTTAATAGGGTTCTCAACCCGAGTCAGTGGGCAGTTGTAATAGCGAACACCCTTCAGTTGGTCACGATAGCTTTGCAGCTTCTGATTGTAGTTGGGAAACTGTAGATGAGCAAGAGACGAGGCCAACGCTTTGGGAGCCTGACCATGCAGTGAATCGATGTCCTGCTTGTGACCATGAATTTTGTCTTACTCGACGGAAACATCATTGCAGGTTATTATAATTTTATTATTCGATGAAGTGTGATCGAGTGTTATTTGGATAGGACTTTGAATATTGATTTTGTTTTTCTAGGTGTTGTGGCCGAATCTTTTGCTCTGATTGTTCAAACCAAGAATTCCCAGTTCCCCAAGAACAACTATACGATCCAGTGAGAGTTTGTTTTAAATGTTTTGGTGAACTACGATGTAAGCAGGCATGTTACACTATGGAAGGTAACAGCGCTGCTAGATGTGCGATGAAAATGCAGGCCATAACCACCGCCGCTTCGCCATATTCCAATTAATTTCAGATTTAGAAAGATAAAAAAAAAACTTAAGTTTGTAAAATTCTCAACCTCTCTTTTAAGATATAATTAATGTTAAAACGATATCATTAAATATAAATAACTCAAAAAGATTATTAGGTTAATTTAAAAATGGAATTGACGATGGAATTCTATGAACAGTTAACGAGTAAGACGATGAAAATGACGGTTGAAATTAAACGCTATTTGTTTTTGTTTTTTGTTAAAGAAATGTTTTTGCTTATTTTTCTTACTGCACACATTTAATTAGCTTATTAATTAATTATCTGATTTCCCTTGTCAACTATCTTTTAAGTTTCGAGTGGAAAAAGAAAACTATTCAGCAAGGAGTTAATTATTACAGTATTATGAAAACCAAGAACTATACTGTGTACCAAAATATTAGTAATATCTAGATGTTAAGTTGTTGATTAAACTATTTATGGAAACCAAATGCTTAAAACTAATTACATGTTGAAATTAAAATTAACAAATAACTTTCACTTGATAACTTAATGTCTGGCAGTTAATTATAATTTGTAACTAGGAGCTAGAAAAACCTTGGGCTTTCCCTTGCTGAATCGATTTCTCGCATCTTAAAATAAAAATAAAATCGTTTTATTTTGTTAATTTTGTTTTATTTTTTCTTGCTGGGAAGGCTTCACTATGAAATCTGTTTTATTTTTGTGAAATTGTTATAATTAGTTTTAATTAAGAACTGGTTTCATTGAAGAATGGATTTAAATATGAAATTGTTGTCTCGGTGTCCTTCTTCATGTGTAAACAAAAAAATAAAAATGATCAATATTAATAAGATTTCTGTTTATTGTTCATAACGGTTACTGGTAAGGAGACTTTTGTTTCATTAACCAATCAAAAGAGACAGCAGCTGATGCAAAACGATTCAATTTTTCATCTTCATCAGAACTGGAACTTGTAATAAATAAAATTAACGTTAAATACAAATGTAATAATAGTAACTATATTTTTACTTACTTTTTATGTTTAATTTTAAATTTCTTGTGTTTTTTCTTAGATTCTTTAAAGTTTTCTTCTTCTTCTTCAATTTTGGCGAATTGCTTCGACGTTTTCAACAGATAAATTCCATTTTTATCATTTTCATGATCACATTCTGTATTTTTTAATTTTTTATCTACAAATTTGATTTGGCTGTTGTATCAAAAATATAATTAGATTTTTTTAATTGTATGGTAAACTGGCAAATGATTAATAATTACCTATCAATTATTTTAGTTAACTTTTTGGCTACATGTTGGCGGAATTCGGGAGTCGTTTTGAGCTCATTGAATTTGTAATCTAATTGAAGTAAATTTGGCCGTAAGGAAATTTTCTTTTCTGCTTCTCCTTTGGCCAATATCACTACAAAATGTTATTATTCAGATAGCAACATAATTATTTTTGTATCACTGGTTTAATGCTTATGGTTATCATTAGGCTTAAATGTAAATGTTAGTCTCATCAATTATTAAACAAACTTATTCAAATTACCTTTTGCATGTGAATTGAAACTGAATTTAGGATCAACAGCTGATCGAAATTTTTGTAAAGTTTCCGAATCAGAATCGCTGCTTGATGATGACATTGTTGTTATTCAACACACTTGCTGTTTATGTTAATAAGTTTACATACACGTTAAGCACGGCTCTTTTATGACATCTTAACATAGCTATGATGGCGTTAAATTATGCTTCTTGTATCTTAATTAATATAAGATGACATTACAAAAAACATTGAAAAAATATAAAAATTTAGAACCGTTCGAATAAATGCACACGAGTAATTACCTGTACTGAAAGTTGAAATTGCAGTAAAAACTCAGATGTTTGCTAGGTGGCGTGTATGTCTTACTAGCGCTTTGCATTTAAATGCGCATGCGTTATAGTCGCACCCTACTTTCATGTTTAGACACATTTGGTGAAATTGTGACTTTCAGCATTTGCTAAAGATTTTTTTTTTTTAAATGTTTTATGAAAGTTACCCATGTATAGTTATAGCTATATAATCCACGGCTAATGCATGCACATTATATTTTCTAAATACCATCTAATAAACATTTTAATTACCGGTGGCTTGGAAATGAGTATAACTGAGCTTTCACTTAAAAAAGAGCGATTTTTGAGTCACTCGCTAGAAGGCAGCAGCATATTTTATTTGTATTGTCACACTTTAAAATTGCCAGATTAAATATCTTTTTAAAACAACTATATGAAATATTAAACACATGTTTATTATGGATTCTATAATTGTGTTGATTGTATCACTATAAAAGAACATTGTTTTAACTTATAACACAGTAATTACCGGTATAATAATATTAGCAATTTCATCTGGCAGCAGTGATTCTACGTGCATTGAACTATCGAAAGAAAGTAATGTTTTCCATCATTTGATAGCCAAATCAGGGGATTAGCGTTTTCCTAATAATAAATTTGGAATCTTAACCAATAATCACTATTAAGTGATGAGTAAAAGTATGCATCTTCTTATTAATAGGTACATAAGAGTGTAAATGATAAGTGATGGAGTGAGTGCATGTGATAGCGCATGCGCGTTTGAAGTGATGTAGTGAGGAGGCCATTTTGTGCCCGTGGTTTTCGGTGGATAAAAGAGTAAAGAAAGTACTTGTTGTTGTCAATTGATTGGACTAAATATTGTTCAGGATTTTGCTTCAAATGCTAGCAGCAATCGGTGAGTAGTGAATAAAACTGTGGGACGCTGTTAAACAGCTGCATTTGACAAATTTGCTAGTGGGGGGAAACGTTCTAAAAAGAACCTAAAAATGGGAAGGAGAGACAGAAAGAAATTGTGATTGAAATCCAAAATGGGGTTAAGCCAATGCAAGCTTGTAAATACGCTCACTTCTTATTCGTTTCATTTCCCTTCACTATATTTTGTACTATATTAAGTACATTTAAATATTTTAAAAGAAAAATTATTGCTCAATGTGAATTGAATTGTAAACGATCGAATATCAATATTAAGCATAGCAGTGTTGACGTTTTTCGCAATTATGTAGCTGTATAATTATAAATGCTCATAACTTAGTTTAGCGACTACTGGTTATGTGTGGTTAGAATTGGTTAGTGTAAATCCGTATTTAAAATTTATAATAATTATTTGTAAGGTAGTGATTTTGTGTTGTGTACGAGAGATGGATGCGTTGATTTCTAGATGGAGCGACCACTCGTTCAACGCTCTCGCATTATTACACGATGTCCTCTTACGTTACGTTCATAATAACGGAACGTTGAACTGAACGGCAATTTGCTTAGTTTTCATTCATTAATATTTTTCAATTCATATTAAATTTGACTACTAATAACACTTTCAAATTCGTATTAAATTTGTCAAATAGTAATACATTTTAATTCATGTTTTAGTTGTTATTATTGCAAGAATCGCTGAAGCATAAAATTCGCATTTTTCAAACAGTAAAAATTTAAAAGATAATTTACTGTAAGAGTAAAATTAATGGCGTAAAAATGAATGCGAAATGTTTACATTTGCAAATATTTACAGTGCAGTTAATCCAATTGAAGAGAGTGAAAAGACACCCGTATAATTTTAATCACATTTACAAATTTGTATCCAATGTTTGTATGACTTCTTTGATTTCCGGTGTGAAGTTTCTATATATTTTGTAACCAAAACTGGTTTTATTATGAATCAATATTTAACTCCAGTGACTTTTTTAAGAAATTAATTTTTATGTATTATTTGAAAATGGCTGAAATTAGTCAACTTTACGAAGATTGAGTAGATTTGGTTGGTAAAACCTTTATGGTGGAAGGAATGTCGGTGCTTATCATAGGCGTTCATTTCCTTAGGAAAATACCACAGCTACTGTATTACTGTATTTTGTGAAACTGAGGGTTTTAAGTTCGTGACCACGCCTCCGTCTTTAAAGTGTGTACGGATGAATCATGTGTTTGATTGAAAGTGAAGGTCGTCAATTGAACAGCAGAGGAAGAGCGTAATTAATGTTATCAAGAGGTAAATCATGTTGGTGGACCGAACTGTACTGTCATGTCGCTTTCTTTCTCTCTTCTTCCACATTTTTTCCCCAAGTCTTTGTTTCTATGACAACAGCTGACCCCATCTCCTTCCATTTTACTTAACGTCATATCATAGGATGACATTCTGTAGAGATGACGTCAGATAGAAAGATCAGCTGAGCTTTAGATGACGTCGCTGAAGGCAATGTTTGCCACTCCCCTTCATTATTGTCATTTAAAATAATAAGATATTAAATTTTGATCCTTTTTATGACAGAACAATGTGATGAGTTGAAATCCTGTGTTTGAGCTGGTGTTTTGTGAGAAATTGAGAGCAGAAGTTGAGGGGAGTGTGTGATTGGCTGTTGTGCTATTAAAGCCTCTCTAAGCACATCTCGTGGTTTGAGCTATGCCCTCAGTGCCCCGGCCGGGCAGTCTGAAGGACCCAGACATCGCAGATCTTTTTGACAAAGATGACCCCGAGAAGATCTTTATTGACCTCAGGGAGATTGGACATGGAAGCTTTGGCGCTGTATACTATGTAAGTTTTAGTATTTAACAGAGTTTAAGTGGAGGGTATTTATAAACTTTTAATTTTGATTCATTGAAGGCGAGGAACGTGTGCACAAAAGAGATTGTGGCCATTAAGAAGATGTCCTACACGGGCAAACAGTCGGCTGAGGTTTGCTTGCTTTATAACTATTGTAATTAATTGCAAATACTGATTTGTAGTTTGATTGGTAGAAATGGCAGGATATAATAAAGGAAATTCGCTTTCTTCGTCAGTTGAAGCACCGAAATACCATCGATTACAAAGGTTGTTACCTGAAAGAGCATACAGCATGGGTAAAAATTGCAAAAACATTTTTTAATGTATGAAATAAACTAAATGTTAAATGTATCAGTTGGTAATGGAGTATTGTCTGGGCTCTGCCTCAGACATCATCGAAGTCCACAAGAAGCCATTAAAAGAAGAGGAGATTGGTGCCATTTGTCAGGATGTTGTTTGTGGTCTCGAGTACCTTCATTCTTTAGGGAAAATACACAGAGACGTTAAGGCGGGAAATATTCTTCTTACAGAGAACGGAACTGTCAAATTAGGTTTAAATAATGTTGTTTTTATTTTTATATCTTTGGTTTAAGTAAATTTTTCATTTGCAGCTGACTTTGGTTCGGCTTCTATCATGTGTCCGGCCAATTCCTTCGTTGGGACGCCTTACTGGATGGCCCCGGAAGTTATACTTGCTATGGACGAGGGGCAGTATGATGGTAAAGTAGACGTTTGGTCGCTAGGCATCACTTGCATCGAGTTAGGTAAACTATCGTAATTGCATTGATGTTGGAATGGATCGTTTTAAGTCTTGGGTTTTTGTCTTTTAGCTGAGAGAAAGCCTCCATATTTTAACTTGAATGCCATGAGTGCCTTGTATCACATCGCTCAGAACGATTCTCCAACTCTATCTAACGCTGAGCCCTGGTCCGATCTATTCAGACGATTTGTGGAGTTTTGTTTACAGAAGAACCCATTAGACAGGCCAACTTCGGCTAGGCTCAGAACGGTATTGTTGCCACTTAATTTTAAGGCCCTAAATTGGCTAAATAAGATTTGAATTAAACAGCATCAGTTTCTGAGCCGGAACAAGAATGGCTGTGTGATATTGGATCTTATCCAGAGAACTAAAGCGGCTGTGAGAGAGCTAGACAACTTAAACTATAGAAAAATGAAGAAAATTTTGATGGTGGATTCGCATGAGAATGAGGTGTCAGCCGTTGAAGGCGAACTGGACTCAGCTGTGAGTCATTATGAAGTATTTTCTAGAGGTTTAATTAACTTTTAATTTATTTAACTAGGAGGATGAACAAGCTGGTGGAGATAGTAGCAAGTCGAATAGTTACACTAGTACTCAGAGCGTGCAAAGTGGAGGAGTGAGTGCCAGCAGCGCCGGAAGTAGCACTAACAGTCTTCCAGCTAATGTGGATGAGCCTATGACAATGTACCCGCCCTCGTTAAAGCCTCAGCAGCAGTTGCAACAGCTGCGCACGCTCAGGCCTTCCTCTTCGTCCACCATCAACTCCCTCTCTATTGACCAAGGTGCCAATAACTTTGCCACCATCAGAACTACTTCCATTGTGTCCAAGCAGCAGAAGGAGCATGTGCAGGAGAACGCCATGCACGAACAAATGTCTGGTTATAAACGCATGCGGCGTCAGCACCAGAAAGCGCTCATTCAGCTAGAGGAAAAGTGTAAGCAAGAAATGGAGGAACACAAACAGAAACTGGACAAGGAATACGAAAGTCTGCTCCAGCAATTCTCAAAGGAGCTTGAGAAACTGACCACAAAATATCAACAGGAAGTGGACAGGAAGCTCAAACACAACTTGGCTTGCGAGAGGAAGTTTATGAAGCAGATTCAGCAACAACATGACCAAGAGATGAAGAATTTTCAACAGCAACAAAAGAAAGAGTACAAACAGAATTGGGAGCGAGTCAAAAAGGTAAAACAGATACAGATTTTTATATAAAATACATAGCATGCAATATAACTAAAATTTTCTTGTATTTTAATTTTTTTTTTTTTGGTTTAATTTGTAGGAGCTGAATGAGGAGACTACGCCGAAAAAGCAGAAGGGCGACACTTTGCGAAGCCACAAGGAAGGCATGCAGCAAATGCAGGCGGCGGCTGGTCAGCGCTTGCACAGAGAGCACAAGGAGTATTTGGAACTTGAAGTTAGGAAGTTTAGAAGAAGGAAATTGTTGCAGTATCACCAACTAGAACAGGACCTACTCAGAGATGTGAATAATAATTATTAAACAAATATTTTTTTAAATGGCAGGATTTTATTTTAATATAATTCTAATTTTGTTACTAGGAGCTGAATAAACGACAGGCACAGTTAGAACAGGCTCACTCAATGCTTCTTCGTCATCATGAATTGACACAGGAATTGGAGTATCGACAACAGAGAACAGTCCATCAATTGAGAGATGAGCAAATTCGTAAGCAGCATCAAACAGAGTTGACCAATCAGCAGGAGTACACTCAGAGGGCTGAACGAGAGCTAAGGAAGAAACATGCGCTTGAGGTCAAGCAGCAGCCAAAGAGTCTCAAAGTAAATTGGGAATTAAAATTAAAAAGGTTAAGAAATTTTATAATTTAAATAAAAATGTGATGAACAGCAAAAAGAGCTTCAAATTCGCAAACAATTTCGAGACACATGCAAGATCCAAGAGAGGCAATATAAAGCCCTGAAAGCCCAAATTTTGGCCACTACCCCCAAGGAGGAGCAAAAGGCGGTGATTAAGAAACTGAAAGAAGAACAGATAAGGAAATTGGCTCATCTTGGAGAGCAATATGAACAATCGATTGCTGAAATGCTACAGAAGCAATCAGTAAGACATCTACGCTATTGAATTGGTACTTATTTTGAATCCAATTTTAAAACGCTATTTAATAGATTCGACTGGACGAGTCTCAGGAGATTGAAGCTCGGCAACTGCGCGATCAGCTACAACAGGAGTTAGAACTGCTGATTGCCTTTCAAAGCAAAATTCGTATGCAAAGCGAAGCTCAACGCAGCCGGGAAAAGCGGGAACTGAAGGATCGAGTGTCAGTTCGGAGAGCGATTTTAGAGCAGAAAATGGAGCAGGAGACGGTGCAGTTTCAGCACGAGCGTTCAGAACGCATTCACCTTCTTCAGTCGCGGCATCAGAGGGAATTGGACGGCTTCGACGAAGAATCTACCCGTTTGGGTTTTAGTGCACTCTCCATTGCTGAGCCTTCCAAAGAGTCATATCCAGATGATGATACCTCTTTTACTGGAAGCATGCTCAGCTTGGCACACAGCAACAGCTCAAGTATAATTATTTGTCGTAATACTTATTTGTGTTTATTAAATTTATTGTTTTTTTGTATGCGCAGATGGCGCTGTTGGAAGTTCGAGCCATTATCCGTAAGTGACAAACAGTTTGTATTGTAGAAAGTTTAATATTTCAAATTTAACGCTTTTGAAATAGTTCAACTCCACTTTGAGTCGATTGCAATGATTTTTTTTGGATGGACCATCTGCTACCCATTTAAATGAACTGATAAATGAAGCCGGTGAATTAGTCTGCTGGTAAAAACTAAAATCTACTCTTTTCTTTTTTATTTTTTTTTTTAAAAAAAAAGAAGAAAAAAAAACAACAAAAATGTTACTCGCAGGCTACTAGAAAAATATCTGTTGTCAGTCACCATTTTTAATTTCAAAACTTCATTTGTTGCTGCGAGAAGAAGAGCTTGTTAAGCTAAAGCCCATTGAATTGAAGCCAGTCTTAGGAATATTATTAAGCCATTGTTATTTTTTAATTTTTTTTATTATACGAGTATATCAATGTATGGAAAGTCGGTTCGCAACACCAACTTAATGAGGGATCAGCAATGTACTGTACATGTTTCTATGGCAGTGTAGGCGTTTGTAAGAGTGTGAAGGAGAAGTTTAAATTTTATGTTCGAATTTTTAAATATGAAGTCATCTGTGTTGGTTTCCAAGGTATCAGCACGTGCGCCTAATGAAATTGCGTGAACTGCTTTTATGAATATGCCAACGTGCGAATAATGCTGAGTAGCAGCCAATGATAATTTCCTTACCATCAGTGGGTGGAGATTATATACCGTGACATAACTCCCATTTTCTATCAGACTTGCTGAATTTGAAGCATTCAGACTCCATCCACTGGATTCTGTTGTGTATATTATGTGAATGCTGTAATTTGATTGGTTAAATAGAAGTTAAGTGTCAAGAACAAAAATAATTTGTATTATAATTAAGATGAGAAACAAAAAATGTGTGTTTTTTAGTAATTGAGAAATAAATATAAGTTTTTTTTCTCTTATTAAATTAACCAAATAACATAAACAAAATTACAGCTGGAATTGTTGACCTTTTGTTAGGAATATTTTGTAATGATATTATCCATTGAAAGTGTTCCTAATAATTTAGTAATGCATGTGCAAAAAGCGTTGCGATGGATACGCAATGGTCACTCCATAGTACCGGTATTTTAACTAATCGTTCAAAACCCCATCACTCAATCTCTAATGATCTTATGATTTTGCTTATTTTCGTTTTGTTTTCTAAACTTTTTAATTTTTATGGTGTAAATTTTTAGATACCATTGATATATATTTGTTAATTGATATAAAACCGACGATTGATTGGTGAAATGAATGATTTTTTTATGTTCGAAGTAATAAATTGTCAATATTGATGAAGTCTCCGCAACACATAAGACATTGTAATATGTACAGGTAGATATTTTTAGTTTTCAATTATTAAATAAAACCGTAAATAATGTTTTACTTGTAAATACCGGTAATTTAATTTTTTTTTTATTTTATAATTTTTTTGACATTTGGTGATGCGCCATTTTTGAACATCTGTTCATTTTATCAACATTAGGATATAATGGTAACCCCAAATCAAGTAAACTGTGATTTAATTTTGACATGAGATTTATAATCCATTTACTTTTTAAGATTTAATGAATCCTCAATAAAAGTTTTATGGTTTTCCGATTTTAACGTCACTGCTAATCTACGATGCCGCTATGAAACTATTGCATATTAAAATGTTTAATGTTTTGCATGGTGTAAATTTAATTGCACATTTGATCAGATTTAAGCAATAAAGATTTTGATTTATGTTGCGAAATGATTAAATGTGATATATAATTTTTAAAAAATGAAAGCATAAATATAATAATGTTATCATGGTTAAAAGATTAGTAGATTAGTCTTCAGAGCAACCGTACGATTTTAATCAGGACTGTGAGAATGATCAGCAATGACATGAATTTAAAAGTACTTATTGTTCCATGCAGACGTCAGAGTGCTGTATTTAAGGGTACATTGAATTTTTATTTTAGTGGATCATTTAAGGTGGTGTCGTCGCTATGTGTTGTCGAATGGATACAGTATATAAAATTGCAGTTGTGTTTGTATAAACGTTGTTTATGTATTCATTACAATTGCATCGCTACCACCTATCATTAATAATTACAACATCTGGTGGAGTTAATTTCTAACTAATATGGAGTAAAATATGTAAATATTTAAAAGGAAGAAAAGGAGGTGAACGAATTGGTCGACGGCTGTGCTTTCTCCACTTGGCTTATTTAACAACGGGATAAAATCTACTTACCTCGAACCGTTTGGATTACAATTAGTTGAAGTGATGTTGATGTCATTTTAACGTGTTTGTGCAAGTGAGAAATCAATTTCAAGTCGCTTACAAAAGAAAATTAAAGACTGAAGGCGACGGCGGGGTGCGTTGCTTGTATAGAACGACGATGACTGTTTATTTCACCGCGGCCATCATCGCTGCTTCTTCTGCTGTTTTTTTCTCCACGGCCATCAGTTAACTTCATTTACCACTAACCAAAACTTCATATCAAATTAAGCATTTCGTTATAAACGACCGTAAATTACAGTCAATCAAGCTGTTTATCCGGAGAGTTGGGAATAGTCAAAACATTTACTTGGGTGTTCGATATTCCCTGTTCTTTTCGAACCTTTGCAAAGGCTAAGTGTCTGAGTCGTGTATTTGTGTGTGTCTAATCCTCATAATTTAATATATCGACAATGGCGTCTACACCCAATATGAGCGATTATCAATGGTAAGTTAATTAAGTTTAATATTTTTGACAAAATTAGCAAATATTCAGAAGCTAAATTGTAATTGACATGGTAGATTGACCTCGCTTACATTCAAATACATAAAAAACATTCGATTGTAGTTGTATTCATCGCCAGCAGAGGGCGTATTAGGTTTTTTCATTATTCTACACTTCAGTGAGCAAATAATATCCAATTACGCTTGCGCAGTTACAATTTAAAAGCAACTTGTTTCTACAATAATATTCTCTTATCACCAATTACAGCTTTATTAATATTAATTAGTGCTAAATAAACGCGGAATTTACTAAGTGATTAAATGGCATATATAAAATTGTTGA
Organism: Helicorthomorpha holstii; assembly: GCA_013389785.1. Classification (NCBI taxonomy): domain Eukaryota; kingdom Metazoa; phylum Arthropoda; class Diplopoda; order Polydesmida; family Paradoxosomatidae; genus Helicorthomorpha; species Helicorthomorpha holstii. Next base: position 30,074,275 of record JAAFCF010006596.1, on the reverse strand, counting down.
TATTTTATTGACAATTATTTACTGTCATCTCACAATTAGTTTAGGTTATCATTAAATGGTGCAAAACGTGGACTACAGGTTCCCATTCTATCACTATTTTAATTACAGTACGGTGTAACGACTCTATTGTTTATCCATCCAAGCAAAAGAATCTGTAGTCACTTTCTGAGAATTTTTGAGAAACGACGAGTTTAAAAGAAAATGAGTGCTCTGCTCTGCTCATTTCATTTAATAAATCCTTTACATATTTTATGACTATTAATGCGTTCAGTATCATATATTTACCTACAAAGTATTAATAAGAAACTTAACATCATTTTCTCTCATTCAAAGCGAATTTTGAAACATTCTCATAGTTTTTGCATTTTGGTGCACTGAAACTGCAAAATGATATACTGTAATTGCACGGCTTTGCTGGAATTAATTATATAGTGTTTATCTATTATTTGATTTTCGATTAATTGGCAATGCATGTGATGATAGTAATAACTCAATAAGTATCGTCTTTTTCAATGTTTTCAACTAATTGTTGGAAGTTATTTATAATCATTTGTTTGTTGTGGTTTTTTAATTTATTGTTAAAGATTTCAAACTTTGTATTTGACAACCATGCAGTATTATGCTCGTCTGTAGAATGGTAAATACTGTAAATTAGGAAGGTAATCGTCGGATATGTCTGACCTATATGTCTTTACAAGAGTTATAATAAGTCATTTACAGAATGATAAGTATGCCATTAAATTAATACAGTATTGGAAATTTTGAGCGCTTTCCTATCGTTGCACTGCACAGTATGTAATTAGAATAAAAATGTTTAACTGGGTGGGCGTGGCTTATTGTTGACCTGTTTTTAAATTTCGTCGTAACGCAAGTTATATGCACCATTTCGAACATTATTATATTATAATGAAATCTACCAAAGAATACTTTCCCGTTTTATATTTTAAAAGATTTCTTAAAAAAGAAATTAAAAGTTCCGTGTTGTCAGATGGAAATTTGACCTTTTAACCTTGAACTTCAAGGTTAGGGAGGAAATAATTTTCTTCGAGGTGTGGCTAGTGATCATGATGTCATACCGATTGAAGAGAATTATGCAGTGACGTCGTCATTTTAATACTTAATTTGTAAATTAAGCTCCTCCTCATTGCTTTTGGTAGGAAGCCTTTTTACTTTATCGTTGAGAGATGTCGTTGACCTTCGCAGTAAATATTGACTTGGCCCACATTGCTGGCGGAAATGGTCATACTCAGTTTTCAAGTTTGCAATGCAAAATGGCCAATAAAGGCAGAGTTGGATTTGAATATTAGCTTTTCATAATATTCATCTTTAGAGTTAAGAATTACTGTACTACATTACATACCGTAATGTTTTTTAGTAAATGAGTGTGTCTTTTTTAGTCTAAATATGACCATATTTGTTTATATAGGTCTATATAGTGAATTTTGAAACTTGAAGTGCTTGATTTGTGTATTGAGATTTGAGTACAAAAAGTTTTTAGCATGATGTAACTAAACACAAAGATTGGCTTTCGAAACACTAACCATTAGGTTTCTTTGTAATTTTGGTATTCGATCATATTTAACATCTGTTTTATGCACTAGATTTAGCTTTTTTTACATCAAATTTCTGATTTAGGCAGTGATGTTACTTTATGGTTTCAAATTTTGGTTTTGTAGACATAGACCAATTCCTATTATGAGATATGAGGTAAACGGGCGTTGATCCTGTTAATTGTTACCATCTGTGATACTGGAGTCGGTGTCATATGTTTAGATAGGGCCACCATTCATTGCTTCCCAAAGGCACGATTGTTTCCTTGATGGACAATGGCCCTTAATGACGTCAAAATAAGCCATCTGTTGAACTGTTTCATGGTGTGGTGACCGACTGATTAAAAGAACAGGTGTTTCTAGATGGGAGGGGGAAATTGCCTTGTTTGTTTCAGGGTTATGCTGGCGTATTTAAAAGGAAACGCTTGACTGAACCATGCAAAATTCAGTACGCCACGCATCACCTGCTGCACTTCGCATACAATACAATAAGTTGTTGGGGGAGGGAAGCCCTGCCAGCTGCCCCTTCGCTCTTAAACTGAAAACAGGTCAACGCCATTGTCACCGATTTACATTTAAATCTCTAGTGTTATTATTGTACATCGCTGTTGCTTTTTATTAAAATAAAAGTAAAATTGTTCCAATATTTTTTTTGGAATAGTGTATGTACGTGGCCTATTTTGAATCTTAAGTGTGACCTCCTTCAAAACTGATAAGCACGTGATAGTATTGCACGTGCAAATTGTTTTGTCACTCGGTTGCGTCATTGGAACAATGATTTTTGGTAAACGTTGAAGGATACTTAGCCCCTTACAAGTCGGACAAGCCCCTGCAAATAATTTTGTTGGGCTCGACTTGTCCAGGTTCAACTGAAGGGGGGGGGGGTAGCTGGGTGGCGAGTTCTGTACCTCGTATCTTGGAACAGTTGGGTGAATCAGCTGATTGTTGTTTTGGCCCTTTCTACGATACCTTTGTGGTACCACTTATTCTGGTTACGCTTCTGTTGATATTGTAATTGGAAAGGCGGAAAATGATGAATAAAAAAGAATAGGAAAAAAAATTGAATGAAAAAGCGGAAATGAAATACTGTAGTATGAAGAGTAAAACAATGCAAAAAAAGTGCAATGACCGGAAGATTGAAAATCGATTATCCATTAATGATGTCGTTTATAATTTTTTTTTGTTTTGACAGGGCATACTCGTTGGTCGATTCCTCCAGGGTTTCTACTTTTCTCATATCCATATTACTCATTGTTTACGGAAGCTTCAGGTAAGCATTTCACTTATTATGACGTCATGCAGGAGCAAAAAAGTATGTGAGTGATAAGTTGAAAACTGCCACTCTCTTGTACCATTGTTCTAGCATGACATTACACTTCCAAAAAAAATGTAAGTGGTTGAAATTCTAAGTTTGAAAGTTTAGTATTGCGGATGATGAAATCATAATTGGAACACGGTGTAAAATTAATTTAATAAACCGCAATGGCGGTGACACTGGGGATGACTTCGCTGATTTAAAATTAAAAAATAACCAAATGCAGCAGCTGATTAAACACTTTGGTGTCAGTGATATCATAATATGTTAGTGATATATTACCAATGTCTAAGCTTTACTTCACTGGCTGTGAATGGTACTGCATTTTTTAATAATTTGAAAGAGTATTTATAATAACAGCTGTTGAGTTTCTGTGCATAAAATCTCATTTTGCTATACTGTATTTGGTTATTTTTGATATATTTTATTAAACTTTTTAAGTACTTTTTGATTAGTACTAGAGCAATCTTCCATAAAATTAAAATTGTCCAAACTGTCAAAAATTTAAAATATGAATATTGAATAGCTAAACTTAAATTGTAGTTCAATATTCATAAATGCTAAACTTGAAACGTGAAATTGAATTGATACCTGTTCATATTATTGAATTATGGATTAATAAGGACAGTTTAATTGTTTTAGGAGTCTAAATATGGAACAGGAAGCAAAAGAAAAAGAGAAGGAGAAAGCAAATTCTCTGGGACTGGCCAATTCTTCTACTCATCAGACGCAAGATAACAGTAAGTATCATTCAAAAGTCACTCCTATCCTCTTCCGGGTTAGGAGAAAGCAAAATTGAACGCATGATTGCTCGGCTAATAGTCAAATACGGAGGAAGAAAAGGGTCAACGAACATTGAAAATTTGGATTTTGCAATTAAATATTGTTATGAAAATGGAGTGCGTGGGCTATTGACAGCGCCACCTGTGCGTATGAGATGAAAAGCAGTAACTGACATTCAAATGCTGCTAATTGTCCACCACTCACTTTTTGTAGCATTGAAATTTTTTGAAAAGTTCACAGGTGTTTTCGCTTTTGATTTTTTTAAGTTCAAAACCAAATGGGTCTTTTTTGTATGTTTTGTTACAGATGTTCAAACACTGGACACCATGCAGGCTCTCTGTCTGCCCCTAGGAGCGTCTATTTCACTTCTGGTCATGTTTTTCTTTTTCGATTCAATGCAAATGTTATTTGCAGTTTGTACAGCAAGTAAGTATCTTTGATTTTTTTTAATAGCCTTAGTTTTTTTTTAATGTTTTGTTTTAATTTAGTTATAGCCACAATCGCTTTGGCATTTCTACTTCTTCCCATGTGTCAGTATTTGATTCGGCCTTGCTCTGATGGAAACAAGTAAATTAACTATTGTTTCAGTGTTTTGTCAACTTACCGTATTTAAATATATCACTTCATTCGATTATCAATGATATATTTATGATGATGCAGTATTTTATCGCAAATAATTGTTCTAATTATTGAAAGAGTCTAAGGAATTGTTATTATATCTACATTATCATAATTATTGAGGACTTTTTAAGTACATGCAGTATTTTTTCCACTTTGTTTCTTAAGTCGTTTATATATACAGTATTTAAAAATCTATTGGTCCATTTCTTACAAATTTCTACATTGATCTGGAAGTTTGATAGATCTAAAGCTCTGTTGTTGACAGCCATTAGTTATTTATAAACGTAGTATAATTGAATTTTAATGTTGTTTTTGCTAATTTTTATTGTTAGAATCTCTTTTGGGATGTGCGGTCGTTTTACAGCAGCTGAAATTATGTCTTTCTGTTTATCAGTTACAATTGTTTGCATATGGGTGTTAACTGGACATTGGCTACTTATGGACGGTACGTTTCTTTATTTGGTCACTATTAACAGCAAATCTTTAAGCTGATTGTTACCCTGATTGTTATTTATGATTTTTTTTATTGATATAGCTATGGGAATGGGTCTGTGCGTGGCATTTATAGCATTTGTTCGTCTACCCAGCCTCAAAGTGTCAACTCTACTTTTAACAGGACTTCTGATCTACGACGTATTTTGGGTATAAACCGACTAATAAAACATGAATTTAATCCGCTAATTTGCAAACTTAATACAGGTTTTCTTCTCGTCGTATATATTTAATGCTAATGTGATGGTGAAAGTGGCTACTAGGCCAGCAGAAAACCCAGTAGGCATTGTTGCTAAGAAGTTGCACTTGGGGGGCATGGTCAAAGAAGCTCCTAAACTTTCACTGCCAGGAAAGCTAGTTTTTCCTAGCATGCATAACTCAGGACATTTCTCTATGTTGGGACTGGGAGATATCGTAAGTTGACCTATGGCTATCACTACTACAATTGAGAGAAAACTCTTCTAATTGAAAAATTGCAGGTAATGCCAGGGCTGCTGCTGTGTTTCGTTCTTCGCTACGACGCCTACAAAAAGAATCAAGTGAACTCGGTAGAGGCTGGTGTTCCTCCGCCTAACCATCTCAATAAAATCTCATATTTTCACTGCTCCCTCATCGGATACTTTCTTGGTTAATTTTTTTTTTTCTATGCAGCAAAAATTTTACTTATTTTAATCGAAATTTTGATGTTATTTAGGACTGCTAACAGCCACTGTGTCTTCAGAAGTATTCAAAGCTGCCCAACCAGCGCTTTTGTATCTAGTTCCGTTTACTCTGCTGCCACTGCTTACCATGGCTTACTTAAAGGTAAACTTATATAATTGTTAGTTATACATCGTTAAAAATTCATTTTTAAAAGTTCATCGTTAAAAATTCATTTTTAAAAGTTCATCGTTAAAAGTTCATTTTTTAATTATTTTACTGATATTAATTGATGGTTGTGTTGCTGACATAGGGTGATTTAAGGAGAATGTGGAGCGAACCGTTCATTACTCAAGTTCCATCAAAACATCTTGATGTCTGACACATGAGCCATTTGCAGTATGCAACGGATAAATCCTCTTCATCTCTACTATATATTAATTTAAATGACAATTTTTTAAATTTTGTTTTGTTGGAATGGCGCACTAGAAATCATGGACTGACATTATCATGAAGATTAACAGAGTGATTGTGCTTCCATGCTTTCGAGAAACAAATGGTGTTGGCCATTAGAAATCAACTAAAAGTCAAGAAGAAAAAAAAAGATACTGAACGGATTTGATAACGTTGGAAGGGAAATAATATTGTTATATAAACGTGTTGTGATCATTTTGAATTGACATCAAGAAGAGATTTTGTTTCGTCGTTTCACCAATCAAACCAATTTGGTATCCAATATCTCTAAATCTTTCATTTAGCTGAGGACGTGAGGAGTGGTAGCGTCATTTGGTCATCCCATACCCCTAAACATGGTTGGATGTTTAAAATTATCTGTCACTCAAATGTAAGCATGTACATTTTATTATTGTGAGGACAAGTTGTATCTTTTTCTCTAATCTTTGTAATAACGTCTGTCAGCAAGAAAACTGTTGCAATTCAAACGTTTTGAAATTTATTTCATGTGTAAATTGAGTTTTTTTGAATTTATTTGTCAAAAGGTTCCATGTTTTCACAATGTTTTTGCTGGTGTTGCATGGCTATCTAAAGTAAAGGAGTTGAAATTTACGTTTTCTTTCATCTATCCTGAAGTTTGTTACAGATTTTGTGTTGACAGACGCTATGTATAGTGTGTGCTCTTCAATCATATATTCTATTCATTCATCTATCTATACTTCATCATCATTTCATTGAAATCTTTTTTATTATTTTTTTTTACAAGTTTTTATATTAATATTATGATTTTATTTCATTTTATTTAACCCAGTGGAATTGGCATCAAAAGTCTATAGTTACTGCCCTTAACTCTTCTTTGACTATTGAAAATAGTTATTAATCTTTCGGTCATGTAGTGATTCATGCTGGCTTCATAATTTATGAGATTTATATTGAATTTGGATTGGTTTTTATGTGGTATAGTGATGAGGAAACGATTGAAATTTCATGAATATTTTTCCTTTTTTTTATAATTTATAATGGCAATCAGTGAAGTATCTTGGGTATGACAGCAGATCTGGGACACCGATAGTCCGGAGGCAGACACTAATTTTGGTTATACAGTATTGACCAAACATGTGAAGTAGATCAGTTTGAAATTTTAGATACTAAATATGATTCCCAGTTGTAGAAAATGATTTTAATGACATTGGTTTAACCGCATATTATATTAATCGTCATGATATTACCAAAACAAAAGTCTGAAGAGCGCTATGTATTTTCAATGCCTCTATAAATGCATTGAGCTTTATAGGCTCTTGTTTGATCGAAGTTATGACGATGAATATACATAATTACCGGTGTTATGATTGACAGGTTAAGACATTCAATTTGACGTCAAGAATTTAAATTTTTTTCTAGTAAAGATTTGATGCTATATTTAACTCGTTTCAATTTGATTATATAGTTTAATTTACGATTACTGACAGCAAAATCAGCTTATATTTCTATATTACGAAGCTTTATTTGTCATATGAGTGCTATTTACCCTATTTACATCACTGTTAGCAATAATTTTTTGAATTTAAAACTTTTTTAAAAGTAATTTCGGACATGCAAGTTGTTTTACATTCGGCGTAATATTTAAAACATCTTTCATTTTAGTTTTAATCAGCCATTATTGCTTCATCAAAATAGCATTGCTCGTTCAATTTTGAAGTTTCCTAGTTTTAATCCGAATCGATTAATAGGTTTTAGTCGATGTTTATTAATATAAAAAAAAAACCAAAATCAGCATCTTTAGAACATAAAATAAGGTTCTAAAAAATCCAAAATTTAATGTTTCCTCCATTATAAAATACTTCCAAACCAATCGATCGAAAGAGCAGCTTATATAATTCCTTAGCTAATTAAGCAGAAAATGTGGAAGAGCATTAACTTATATTCTTATTAAATTCTACATTGTTCTATTAATGTATAGATATAAATTTAAAATAAATTTATATCGATATGGATTTAGAACGATTTAATACTCCGATTTCTTTTTCTCTATTTTCATTTTCAGATCAAAAATGGAATCTCTTGCTTAACATTTTCATTGAATTTAAATTTGATTCGTTCAAAATTTTTAATTTTTTTTAAATAGATACAGTATTAACAGTTTTTTGTAATTAGTAAGAAAATATCGGTAGAGAAGTTGTCGGTTCTTTTATTTAAAAACAAAAAGTGATATAATTATACAAAATAGTCTTTTTTTTATTAATTTTTTTAACCTTTTAAGTTTGTGTATGCAATATTGTATGATCGCAAATTTTCCCTTCTGTTGAGGCAACATTGTCATACGTTGTTGTATACAGGGTGTGCTCTCCAACTATTATGTATAAAATTTATGGAGAAGTTTTGTATGTAGATTTGTTTGTTTTTTTTTTTTTTAGTTTTGACAAAAATAATTTTAAAAAATATATATAAAATAATTATTAAACAACACTTAAAATATTCGATTTATCAAATCTTATCGGTATTTCAATTTTTTTCTGTTGTTGTCTCTTCCCTCCCCCTCCTACTCCTTACCTAAGCCGCCAGATTTAATTATTTTGAAAAAAAAAATCCCAATCGAAAGTGAATTTTTTATTGAATTTTTTTAATAATAAACATCAACTTCTTTAATTAATCGGATTTTTTAAGACTTATGTTTTATTACGGTAATTATTTGCTCTCAATGTACTTGACGATAAGCTTTAGACTGACTTCGCAACGAAATGTATTCATCAGTTCTTGTCTGGCAGCGTCTACAATTGAAGCCACATATTGACCTTTTGGTCCTATCACAAATTTCTTTTTTAAAAAATTATAATTAGTTCAAATACACCAATCTAAGAATTTGTCAATGAGTTACCATAAAATGTTTTTCAGGACAGCCTACATCCATGCAAATTTTCAGCACATTGTCTTCAAATGACATCATTTCAACCGTCTGAAATTGTAAATACACAATTGAGTAAATTAATTGACTAACTCATTTAAATAAATGTGTTTCTCAATATAAGTTTTTGTAATCATTACCAATAGAATTATTTCACATCAGTTTCTTTAATATTTTTAAAAGTAATTTATCACTAATTTCTAATCTGAGTCATTTGTCAAATTTATTGTGCTTTTAACATCTAATGTGCCAAATGCACTTTTTAGTGCTAAATGTATCTTAAGCTCAAATTTCATTCAGACATCTTTAACATTGGTACCAATTTGAGAAACACTTCTTTAAAATAACGCTAAAAACTTTTACTCAACCAATTTCAAGCTGTATGGTATTTGATGAGGCAGCTTATCTAGTAACTTTTCCCTTACAGCTAAGATGGCTATTTCTTGTGGTGTTTGATCAGTAACTAAGTTTCCTTTCATCAACCATTCACCACTTTCAGCATTTTCTAGCATATAAGACTAAACATTTCATTTTAAATAGATTTTTTGAGATAGATAATTCTTGTTGGTTTACTTTAAGTTCTTGAACGCCATCACCACTTAGTGCTGAAATCATAAAAACTTGTTTAAAATGGGGCCAGCCCTTCTTTTTTTGCTCGTTATTTGCACTTTCTTCTTTTAAATTTTCCTCATTAGATTCTTCTTCTGATTCGACCATTTGGTCAGCTTTTTCGAAGATCTGTTCCATCGTTAAAGGCTTTTTTGTCAATTTCTTTAATTTCGATATATTCACATGAGTTGCTTCTCCTCCAACAAATCCCTCAGTTAACACGCGAGTCAATTCCAATAACATCATTTTGGACGTTAACATATCAACCTATTAGAAAATACATTGAATAACTATGGGTTTCACGCATTAATCGCATTTAGTTACTTTATTCAAGACTAATACAGCTGGGATGGTATGGTGTCTTTCCAGTAATTGTAAGATCTTTGGATCAAGCCTATGCCTAGTGAATTTGCAAGACACATCGACTAACACTACAACTGTATTTAAGGAGTTAGGGCAATTGTGTTGTCAACTAAACTCAAATTGTTTACTTAGTTGAGCTTTATTTAAACTTGATTCGGGATCAGCCAACATGTTTATATTTAGCCGATGCTTTCGTCTGTCAGATAATGTGATTAGACCCGGCGTATCCACAAAAACCTTTTTTTGGAAAAAAAACATTATATTGCAATTAGTAAAGAAACTTTCAAATGGAGAACCGTTAGTAGTTACTATTTGTGTGTCGTTTTCAGTCAAAGCGGCTTTTGTGTTTCGTTTAGTTGTATGAACTTTTTTGGATACCGAACAGACCTTTTGAATTAAAAATACAATAGATCTTAATTAAATAAATCCATTTAAAAAAATCAAAAGAAATACCCTCCAGCCAACTAGTGCATTTGTTAATGTTGATTTGCCAGCGTTTGGTGAGCCCAGGATTGAAACTGCTAACGTTTTACCTCTTTCTGGCTGACTGGATTTTGTTTTGATTAGATTTTCGTATTCCTCTAAATTAAAACAGCCATTACTGCAATGTAAACCTTTAATTAGCACTATAATTAAAAAATACCTTTTGTTCTGGCTATAGTTCTCTCATTCCTATTGAATGTTGATAAACGATAGAAACATTTATTACCTACAATAAATAGAGAACACTTTTTTAAGATTTTAATAGCTAATTATGAAAATTCATACACATTTACCTGATCTAATTATAATATCAGACAGCAACTTCGTACACGACTTTGAAATCAATTGTCTTTTAACTATATTCATGGCTTTTTTATTCAAAATTAAGTGTTTTTGGATGATTAAAATACAAAATCTGAGAATTTTCAGACGCTTAAAGATAATATTTTAAAGCCGCTGATTAAAATATAACGCTGGCGTCGTTTCTGTTTAACGGGAATAACGCTGGTGTTGAGGTAGCCGGTTACATGGCATTAATATACTAAGCCGAGCCGTGCTGCTGACAAGCGGCTTAAGTTAATGTTATTGGTAAAATAGCAATACGATTACTGTAAGTGAATTCATTTCATTATAATCAGTCAGCCATCTGTGCATTCTATAATTCTATTTCTGTTCCATTTTGTGAAAAGTGTTTAAACTAAGTGTTGAGGAAAATTCAAGGAATTTTGCTTTTATTATGAATGAAATGCGTTCTGTGTGATGACGTTTGAGCGGTTAATTGCACTACACATCGGCGTTGTTTATGGTTTAAATTCATTAAAGGATCTGTTCAAAGAAAGTATTGTTGTTGGATTCTATAATCGATTTATGATGGAATTATCGTTAAATAATGCTAAGAATAATATCGGTATGCAAATATGATATCAATATTATAGTTAAACTTGATTTTTACATGATAAATACCGTTCAATATAGTGAAAGACATTCATCAGTCATCTGAACCTTCAGAGCCCTACCAATGCCCTGCCAGGTCGAAGGATGATGCTAACGTTAACAATCAAACTATATTCGTAGGAAACATTTCGTTTCAGGTACCCAATAATAGTTATTTGTTTAAAAAAAATAGCACACATGACGCTCAATGTTACAGAGAATATTGAAAATTAGTATTAAATTATTAACGTATGCGATGTTTAAATGGCTATCAGTTTGTGCGAGAGACTTGACATGGAACTAATTTTTATAAATCTAATGGTGATTTATAAATTTAATGGTTTAGTGACGTTTATGTACGTTTGTTTAACTACAATGATGTGTTTGCAATGATATTTATGATTATTTTCTGGAGTTAATTGATTAGTGTCGATTTTGTAGCGTTGTGTGTATACTTATGACAAGTTGAACCAAATGAAATTTTTAAATCACATTTGATTTGATTTTTATTTTAGGCAAGAAAAACTGAAATAAAAGATGCCTTATCTGTTTTTGGCAAAGTTACCAAAATTTACTTGATAAAAGATTATGGGAAAAAGCGATTTAAACGATTTAAAGGGTAAGTGATTGTTTTTAAGTGTTTAATTCTAAATTGAAATTGATTATTATGAATAGAATGGCTTTGGTAACTTACGCAACACATCAAGCAGCTCTAAATGCTGTAACTTCTACTGAAGAAATCACTCTACAAAGCAGGTTAAACGTATATTCAAATTAAGCTTATCGAGTTTAATTGACTAATGTTTTATCATCATAGAGTTTTGAGGATTTTCTGGGCTGAAGAAAAAAAAAATAAAAAGTTTCTTAAGGAAGAGAAACCTGCTCAGTCGTTGCTGGAAGATGGAACTACCAGCTTGCTAACAGACGATTCGTTATTTTATATTTTCAGTTATTTAAACGTTGAAGATTTAAGTACAGTTGCAAAAGGTAGTTTGCTGAAATTAACATTAATCTAATGGAAGACTTTTAAAATATGGTTCAAAATTTCTAGTTTGCGCGCGTTGGAATCAATTGGTGACTTCGTGCTTGGCTTCCAAGCGGAAATTGTCTTTTCAAAACACGTTTGAGTCTTTTAATAAGCGTAATTATTTTTGTAACTTTTTATAAAATTATTTCTAATAACATTGTTTATAGCTCCCTTGAGTTTGAATGTGTTCCGAAATATATTAAAGCCCTGCGCAGCCAAATTAAAGGAACTGGACATGAGTTCAGTCACGTATGCCGTCGATTATCAATTCGTTCTTGTTATTGGTAAGTTTATCACTAAACTTTTTGTCTTGTGTTTGTGGCTTCTATAGGAACTTAGATGGAAATTACAAAGTTATTAATCTAACTTTAATAGTTTAACTTATCTACATGTAATTGTTCTAAGAAATGGCTTTTTTTGAGATTTGAGTTTGTATATTTTGTATTGTCACATTACATCGAGGATCTAATATTTTAATAATAATATAGTAGAATCGTGTCTGGTTTGTTCAAATATAATTGTAATTAATTGGTGTGTTCATTGTTTAGATGTAAATATAATTGATTTATTTTTTATAGCTAATAATTGTCCAAAGTTGGAACGACTGAAGATCCCTGGAAGCCGTGCGGATGACGGTGATCTGAAAATGCTTGCTTCAAATTGCCCTGAATTGAAAGAGATTAATTTAAGCAGATGCTCAAATTTTGGTGAAAAAGGGTAATTGCTGAATTTAATCGTATTGTTAAATGTTTATAATTAATTTTGTAATTACAAGGTTATGGTGGCTACTACATTTGTTAAAGGACATAACTCACTTAGATATTTCGATGAATTCCAGAATAACTGGAAAGTGTTTTAGCAAGTTGGGAACAAAGTTGGAAGTTTTATGTTTAAATGGGTGCAAAAAGGTCTTACAAAAACACGCTTATTTCTTAATTGTTTCATTAAATTATATCATATATTTATAGTTTGGCCAGTATGGTTATAGTCAGATTGGCAAAAAGTGCAAAAATCTTAGGGAACTTTACTTGAAAGACATCTTGTGTTTACCTGAACTTGTCTTGATTCCTGTTTTCTCTGAGTGTACTGCTCTGACTAAACTCGCTATTACCACTGTAATGGGTAAAAGTTTTTGATTTCAGGTTTTTAAAATAGGTATTTAATTTTATGCTATTTTATAGTGTCTGATGAGTGGGTCGCCATTGGCAAACTACATTTCCTGGTAAGTTAACATTAAACTGGTGTTTAAAAACGCAACTCAAAAAATTAAGTTTTTCAAAACCAAAAAGTTATCAGCTTAATTATGAAGTCTTAAATTGGACTTAATAATTTATTAACGTGAAAGGAATAAAGTCTTTGTCAGGTGAACAACGCGGAATATTTTTTTAAAAACCAAACTGCATTGGAAGTGATGAACACAAGTACTCGTATAAGAAAAATGTCAGTTTTGTTAATGTTTTTAGATTCGGGAACCGGTACATTTATTAATGAATTAATGACTGAATATGAAAAACATAACATTTTGAGTTGTTAATTTAAAAGTAATTGTTTGGTTTAATATCTTGTTGTGGAGTTAAAATATTTGTTTGCAACAGGAAGAATTGGATTTATCCATTAATACTGGACTCAACAATGAAATTTTAAGAAGTATAGCGATTGGTTGTCAAAGCTTACGGTATGTTTATTGGTGATTTTACTTTAGTTATGGTGGACAGCAAGTGTGATTGACAGTCTCCTAATAATCCTGTTAAATTTTTGAAAGCCAAATTTAGTGTTTAAATGTAAATGTCGTGTTCTGGAAACTATGTTTATCTTAAATGTAATGTTTCAATCAAAATGCCAAATATCTTGTTTTGGACAACCAGTTGAACAACCCCATAATTATTATCCGGACTGCTATACCCATTTTAAAAATTGAGCTAATTTTTTTTTTTTTTTTTTGCATCTATTTTTAATTTGAATTTGTAGCGTGTTAAATATTTCTGGACCACATTCAAACGTCGATGACGACGGTTTAAGTTCATTATCCAGTTTGACGCAGCTGACTAATTTGGATATTAGTTATATATTGGGGGTATGTATGGTTGGTCAATCGAAATCAGTTAAATCACTTTGGCATGGTGGCGAATTTGTTTTTAGTTATTACAATTTTGATTTTAAAATTGAGATTTATTTGCCAGGCAACAGAATTTTCTTTCAAATTGTTTGATACCAACGTGATTTACAATTATTCTTCCAAACTTTTAATTCGAAGTAACTGTTTTTGTAGATTACAGATGAGTCGCTAAGTATGCTGGCTCGAATGGGCAGATTAGTCAATCTGATTTGTCGAGGCTGCTTTAGTATTTCAAGTTCCAGTGTCATCGATCTACTCAATTTCTGTCCTAATTTGGCTGAACTTGATGTGAGTGCTTGTGACGGAGTGGCCAACGGAATTCTCCAACCTCTTAGAAATCACTTGCAACAAAAAGCCAGCTTAAAAAATTTAAGGTTGGTGATTGGTGGAACCAGTGTCGATCTTGCTGATGAAGAATTGAGCCATCCACTGCTGAATTTGATTCAAACTGATTGCAGCAATAGAAAATATGTGAGATCAGCTCGAGGATACAGTTAGTACCAATTTAAATTGATTAATTTGAAATGGTGCGATTATTAATTTTGATTACAGCTTTTGAATTTGATATCGATGAGTGGTTTGATTATGTTGACGTTTCCGATGATTATGACGAGTTTTTCGAAGAGGATGAATGTAAGTACAAATATTTTAAATTTTAGCAGATAATGAAATATTTGCTCAAGTAGTCGATTTTTATTAAGTTAATGTTTAGTTTACTGGCATTACAAAACATTTTGAAGAACTACATTAACATTCCCGACATAAAATTGACTTATTAAAACTGGAATTATCGATTTTAAAGAACCCAATTTAGTTTTAAATGAAAAAAAAAAATTTGAGATTTTAATTTTTGAAGTCGTTTTTAAATTAGCAATTAAATCCTATCTAAATTTGTATTAAATAAATGTTATTTTTTTTCTGAATTAGATGGCTACTACGAGGGAGATGTATACTTCAACGAATACGAAGAAGAAAATACTTAGATTAAATAGTTATGTTTACTTTATTATTATGATAATCGTCTGCAGGTTGTTTGTAAAAACATGTGTACAGAAAATATTTGTACTTTAAAACCATTTTGAAATCTGATTGAATGACCTTTCGCCGCTTATTGTTTTGACAAATCGAAATTGAACATTTTTTTTATTATCATAATGCATTTTGAATGTCACGTGATTGGAAAAATTCCAATTGTCACGTGAGATTTAGCGGCAGAATGATGATGAATGAATCAAGGCAGTTAAGATTAATGTAGTATTATAAGGTCAACTATTCGCTCAAGATAACTGAGTATGCAGCGTGACGTCTATGCGTTTTCCACATGACGTGAAGTTTCTACATGACGTCATGCACTACCTTTTAGTTGACCTTTAGAAATGTTGATGAGTGATGCCTTGATGGAAAGTCCAAGATGGCAGCTAGAGTGGTTGTTGTGTTGGATGCATGTGTTTTATTTGCGTTATTTTCGCGTTGAATAATGTTTAATAAGCGTATTTATCTGCAAAGGAAAACGTCCAATATGTCGAACAGCCCGGTTGTAAGTGTGGTGGACGTTTACGAGATTGCGACGGACATAGGCAATGCAATGAGCAAAGCCATTGAGGTCTATGGGGCGGATGCTATGACTGAATTAATGCCCAAAGTTATCAATGTTTTGGAACTTCTGGAGAACTTTGCTGCTACTAGTGAACATGAAATGGCCACTGTAGACGATCTCAGGTGTCGAGTAGCCCAGTTGGAGATTGACAAAATTGGGAAACAAGAAGATCGGCTAAGATATGAAAAGGTAGCAGCAGCTGTTTATAAGTACAGTACAACAAACACTTTTAACAATATGACTTTGAAAACATTGTCAGTTAATATATATATACAGTGTTTATGATATTACATTTAAAATTTTTAATTGGGTAATATTTTCTATGTGAGTTTACTGAAGTTTGATACGAAAAATGCATAATGCAACTTCATATTATGATCAGTAAAAGTCAAAACCATAGGTCACTAACTTTCAAAAAATGTGACATCAATTAAAATAGTTAAGTGTTTTTTTATTATTTTGGAATTTGCAATAAAAACTGAAATATTCAAAATTTGAGTTAATATAGTTTTCTACAAAAATAGGGCAAAGTGATGATTCTGGCAGATTGTTTGGATATTTAAAACATCTGTGTGTGTGTGTGTTTTTTTTTTAAATATAATGTATAAAAACGTATGGTGTAACAAATGAAATGGGATACTGGGACACATAATTTTTTAATCCTTTGCATGACTAATAATCGCAAAATATTATATTTGTAGGAACTGGAGCAAATTGAAGATCATTTTAAAGATGAAAATCGAGATTTACTGGAAATGATTTCCAGATTGCAAGACGAGAACAAGAGACTAGCAACAGCTTTAAAAGAAAAATCAGGAATTCCATCTGAATCAAGTAATTTGGCCTGATTTCAAATATGTTAATTATAGTAATAATATTACAATTGACAAATAAGATGGTTGCAACGAAGATCAAGATATGCTGATACTGCAAAAGATGAAAGAGATGATTGAATCTCAGAGATTGCAACTAAGATTAAAAGAAAGTGAAAGACAGGAAAAGCAATTGGAAGTGGATCAGGTATTTTTGTTTTGATTTCTATAATTATGTCAACCATTAAAACTATTTTTTTAAATTTTAAATGGACAGTGTCAAGCGCATCTGGAAAAGATGAGCTCGGTAAATAAAGAACTTTACCGAAAACAGCGTAACAGCCAGATGCAGACGAGAGCCCTGATAGAAGAGAAGGCCGAAATGCAGGCCCAGTTACAGGACCAGCAAAGGGAATTGCAAGCTCTAAAAGAGAAAGTTAAGGCTACAACTGTTAGGAAAAGCGACGAAGGATTTAAAACAAAAGTACAACTGAATTATTATGAATTTTCATTTGGATGCAGTCTAATACTCGATGTTTCATTTAGAGTCCTACGCTACCTGATCTGAGCAAGAAAGTAATGTATGATGTAGATGATCCAGATAGGCCCCGTTTTACAATGAACGAATTGAGAAAGATCTTGTTTGAGAGGAATGAATACAAAGCAAAGATCAGCGAACTACAAGATGAATTAGAATTGCTGAAGCCCAAGAAAGAGGCAGACGTTCAGTAAGTACAATTTTATGCAGGCCAAAATGAGTATCATACAATGTTTTATAAAATGTTAAGGTCATTGGCTGAAGATTTGATAGAGGAAGGTCCAGTCCAAGGACCAATTAACAGAGATCCTGATGATGCCCCTTGGAAGAAAACATCCTCAAATTCTGGAATCAGAAAGCTGTAAGATTTTTCTCCCTCCTAATTTTTAGTATTGTATTTAAAAAAAAAGTTTTGAAATTGACCCTCTGTAACTAATGATGTCCATAATATTCACCATTATTTTTAGTTACGTAAGTTAATAAGTTACTTTTCATTTGTTTTAGTTTTCGAGTGTTGTTTGGTGATGCATCTGAGAAGTCTTCAAGTGGCAGATCGAAAAGTCCTATATTCGGGTATTCACCATCTCAATTACATCTAAGGGCCATGTTACATTAATCTCAGCTTTTTATTAATCCTTTTTTTTTTAATTCCTATTCAGATTAAATCGCATCGTGTAATATTAAAAAGTCCATTGTTTGGAGCTTCTTATAAAGAATCATTCTTCCTAACTCTCCCTTTTTTAAAAACAAAGTATGTAAGCAAAACTAAATAGATCTTATTTAATGACAGACTATATTCCCGTAATTATATGATTTTGTATATTATAAACAAAGAAAATGCTGTTTATAATTATTATTTTCATGAAGACTGTAGCTATTTAATTAAATTGATTGAATGTAGCTAGTGATAATTTGCATAGTTTTGTGCCAATGTTGTAAGATAATTGTACACTTTGTCAATGGAAAAACGTAAGATTTGTTGTATACATTTCAGTTTTAATATATTATGACAGTCTGTATTATGTGCTGTAGTTGTTTATACTGAATATTTGACGCTTCATTCGTATGATTTCGTTAAAGTTAAAATATCTTAAATTACTTAATATTTAGTGCTGAAAGTTTTAAGTTACCCCATTATATATTGATGAGCAAAATTAATTTTAAAAGAATTGCTGAACTAAAAGCAATTTCGATTATTTTTAAACAAGTGAGCGAAATGTTACAAAAAAAGTAAAATATTCCAAATTTTTAATGAATAATGTAATTGAACATTCTAACTTTCATCTAAAATGGAATTGCGTTTTCGATTACAGTATAATTATGATCCATAAAATTGGGGCCATTTTCAAGAGGTCTTTCAACTGCTAGATTTTCAATTATTGCGATATCTTCCAACAGATTCTTCTGAACATCATTTATTTGTTGTTCAGACATCCCCGTTTCTGCTGTTTTTCCATCTCTTAACGATGTTATCAGTTTATCACAGTAGTTCTTAACCGCCTCATCAGCTGTGCAGACAATGTCATTGTTTTCTGTAGTAATCAAAAGGTTCTGCGCTTCCTCCATCTTGCTCTTTAGTCTTTGAACGGTTCTGTGCGATGGTAAAGGATATACACCGTTGTTCCGAATGAAATTGTATGTTTTCTTCCCTTTAGCAGATATCATAATTGCTTCAACTAAAAGTCGGTTGTCATATCTCATGGCCTGTGGACCCTTGCATTTTGCTTTGCACGCCAACGATTTGGCATAACTCTTTTCCCGGGCATTAAGGTTCTCAAATGGAATGAAAACTCCTTCAGGCTTTACTAGAACTTTACCTTCCTTTTTGTCTAATTTACGTTTTAACCTGTAACATTTCGTTTTCCACTTTCGATACAATAACATATATTGCTTAACTTTATCAACTTCTGATGTTTGAGTTGAAACGTCAGCGTTTGGCTTCCAAGTTTGAGTTTCAGTTGACGTTTTGTGGGTAAATAAAGTCTGGGTAGCAACCGACGAAGATATTTTATTACTAGGAAAACTCACTTCAATAATTCGTTCAAATTCTTCGACCGTTGGTAATTTGTTTTGGACATTATTCTGGCAATTAAAAAAAATTAGTAAGGGTAAACTAATCATATTTGATATCAGCTTTAAGTTACTTGTTCCGTTTCTTTTGATTTTTCATTAGGTTTCTTTGGTTTCTGTGGCTTTCGTGCATCTTTTCCAAATAAACAAGGCAGGCTACCTTTTATTAGACGCCAGTTTTGAAACGGTGATGTATAAACAGTCCCATCATTTAACTTAAAAGTTTCTCTTTTGGTAATCATATCCTCAGTAAAATGTAAGTGGCAAATTTTTGAAGATTTTAGGAATTTTCTGTCACTGCGATAACAAAGTTTCTCCCACTCTTTAAACAGTTTAGGGTCTCTTGGTGGGGAGAAATAATGAAATTTCATTCCATTATTTTGTGGAACCTTCCAGCCACTACCACAGCCAGAAATAAAACAAGTATTAGGCATCTGAAAAAAAAAAATATAATTATACAGAATGTGATTGCTGAACATCAATGGATAATAATTAGTATGGTATGACTACTTAATATACTGAGTTTAAACTATAAAAACTAAATCCAAAATTAAACATTACATATGTTTTTTCTTTTCACTACCAAAACATTGCTTAAATGTTAAGTTTGTGAAATTGTGAATTACGGTACAGTATTTCCAAATTGAAACACAACTTTTACATGATATAAATTGTACTAATAAAATGGTATAAATGACTATAATATTTGGTTCAATTACCGTAATTTAAATTGCTCTTATGATGGGCTGACACGGTAAACACTGTATTTTAGACACCAAAGAGATACCTGGTACTGTACATAGTAAACCAAGAGGATAAAGTAACTGCCATAGATACTCAATAATAAATTCCTAACTACACAAAAAACAAACAAAAAAATCCACTAATATTCTCGATAGATGGCGGTTGCGATGCAATCGATTTCTTTGCTGATTCATAGTCTGATTCGACTGTATCGATACAATTAACTACAAAAGCCATGCATTTCAATGGAAACTTTTTAATCGTTCGATGTAACATGGCAGCTGCAGGAAGGGTTTTGTTAATGCTCGTTGATTATTAAAGACTAAATGGATTCAAAAAGGGTAAATTTAATGAAATCTATTAATTAATGCTTCGATTAGTGAGTTATAGATGTTAAAAACATTGGCTATTTAATTAATTATTAAAAAGCTTGCTTATAAAACGTTTTGTGTAATGGAACACCCTAAACCCTATTGAAAACGTTCGGAACAAAAAAATTTTTTTTTGAATTGAAATTGTCACTGGTGCATTATACAGTAAATGATTTTTAAATATATTTACCAGAATGGCAATAAAGGAGTCGGAGACTTGTTGTCGGCCGCACTGGATGAAGCTGGCTTGGGTGACGAGGATTTAGTGTATACTCCGAGTGTCGCGCATAGAATGGTGAACGAACATCAAATAATTAAAAAAAAAGTTAATTTTTTTTTAAAATTTGAAATGTAATTTTAGAACGATAACGATTTGAAGATAGCTGATTCAAAGAAGAGTATATTTTTTAATGAAAATGGGATGTGGAGACGTCCGGATTCAATCATGGTAAGTCAAATTACCATTCAAAAGTACTTTATTAAACTAAATGTTTGTCAACTCAGACCACCCAGAACGTAATTCGACCGAACGTGTCTGGTTTAACACCTTTGATAAGACTGCAGCAAATGCAACCAAAGCCATCGTTGGTTCAACCACGTGCTGTTGTTGACAATGGGGCAGTGCAGAGAATGGCAGCGATGGCAAACAACTTGCTCGCTGCCTCAACACCACCGGCTACCAGTTTAGTGACTAACGGAAGTTTGTTTTCGACTGCCGTGAGTAATGTGGCCAAATTGTGGAATAATCAAGACAGTATTAAAAATATTGAGGTGTGTATGACTGACGATGTGATAGCATTTCAAAAATTGTTTCAACTATCTTCATATATGGGCTTGAGTTTGTCTCACAGCCCATGCCATTCGTGATAGATGGAAATTATTGACAGCAATTTACCAAATGAAAAACTGAATTTTTTATGTTTGAAACTAATATAGAGTATAAAAGTGAAACAGGAAGTAGAAGATGGTGACTTAGAAGAAGATGATGACGAAAATATTGGCCCTGCTGAAACTTATGCTGATTATATGCCCAGCAAACGTGAGCTAGAACTAAAAATAACTTTATGTTAAAAACGAAAGTAATTGTAACATCTTTGTGATAAACAGTTAAAATTGGTGAAAAGCATCCGGATCCTGTTGTAGAAACAAGTTCATTGTCAAGTGTCCAGCCACCTGATGTGTGGTATAATTTGTCCATTCCTGAAGAATGCATTGACTATGGAAATATATCGGCTTTGCAATTGGAAGCCATTGTGTACGCTTGTCAACAACACGAACAGTTTTTACCTGATGGAACAAGAGCTGGATTTCTCATTGGTAATTACTGAATTTTCATTGATTTTGAAAGTTTTAAATGTGCAATTATGAGAATTGTGAACACTTTATTCTGTATTGAGTTTGTTGTTTTGTATTTTGGTTTCATCAAATTAATTTTTTTGTGATAGGTGATGGAGCTGGTGTTGGCAAGGGAAGAACAATTGCAGGCATTATATATGAAAACTACTTGTTAGGAAGAAAAAGGGCATTGTGGTATATTATCTTATTCCTATAGTAATGATATAAATCTGCATTTTTGTTGAAACTTGTTAATTAGAATTTTATTGATAGAAGCAGCTAATATATTTGTTTTGATGTTGTCTAAAAACTTTACTTAATTTTAAAAGGGTTTCGGTATCGAATGATTTGAAGTACGATGCTGAACGAGACCTGAAAGACATTGGAGCTGGAAAACTTGAAGTTCATCCTTTAAATAAGGTTGCTATAATACTATTTAAGTGTAATCATAACTAATTTGTAATTACTGTTACAGTTTAAATACGCCAAAATCTCGTCTAAAACAAATGGAAGTGTGAAACGAGGAGTTGTATTTTCTACCTACAGTTCCCTTATTGGAGAAAGCCAGTCGAGGGGGAAGTACAAAACTAGACTGAAACAGCTGCTGCACTGGTGTGGAGAGGACTTTGATGGAGTTGTACGTTTTAATATCTTACAAGTTTTATGATTTAGTTTAATAATGTATTTTTTTAAAATGAAGATTGTATTTGACGAGTGTCATAAAGCAAAGAATTTGTGTCCAGCTGGGTCGACTAAACCAACTAAGACAGGGTTAACAGTGCTGGAATTGCAGAAGCTGTTACCTAAGGCTCGTATTGTTTACGCCTCAGCCACTGGTGCCTCCGAACCAAAGAACATGGCGTACATGGTGCGGCTTGGGCTGTGGGGATCTGGCACTCCTTTTCCTGAGTTCAACGACTTTATTCAGGCTATTGAAAAACGAGGTGTTGGAGCTATGGAAATTGTGGCCATGGACATGAAACTAAGAGGGTCTTATATGGCCAGACAGCTTAGCTTTTCAGGAGTAAGCTTCAAAATTGAAGAGATTCCTCTCAGTCCTAAATTTGTCGAGGTTTATAATCAGTCTGTCAGACTGGTAAATATAATTTCAATTTTAGTTGAATCTAGAGTTTAATTGTAATTTTCATAACAGTGGGTGGAAGCCAGAGAAAAATTCCAACAGGCAGTAGACTTCATCGACGTTGAACAGAGAATGAAGAAATCAATGTGGGGTCAATTTTGGTCTTCCCATCAAAGGTTTTTCAAATACATGTGCATTGCTTCTAAAGTGGAATATGTAGTCAAGTTGGCAAGAGAAGCAGTAAAGAGCAATAAGGTTGGCTGTTTGAGTTAATCTTTGTTTCGTATTTTTGCTGATTAAGTAGGTGAATTTTATGTAAAGTCAAAATTCTATTCCTCAGCTCAATATGTAGAATAGTTATGCTAGCAAAATATGATAGAAACATTAGTTGAATTGCACTATTAATATACAACTTATGTTTTTTGTATTATTACAATTTGCAAAGTGTTTAACCGGATTTTATCGTTTATCTATAAGGTTAATTGAAGTTGACTAATCATAGCAGGGCAAAGTTACGCGGTAACATAGCATTTTTATTATTAAAAATCGTGGCCAGACGATTTATTCAGAGGCCTACTTTAAGATTGATTTTTTTCCAAATTTGCCCTGTTGTATTTTATTTTAATTTTTAAACTTGTTAAGTCGTTTATACAAAACCGCCACTTATTTAGGACATTTAACTTGATAGTGCAAAAGGAGTTTACGACTAGTATCTTTTTTGTTTAAAGCAAATGCGAAAGGTTCTCAACGTTTTTTACATCAAACATTGTTGTTAGAATTTGAGAGGCCTTTGAATTTTGCTGCATGTAAATTGTCATAAAAACATTTGATATTCCGAAAGTAGATTATAATACTGTTGATAAAAGCGATCGTTGATACTATTGGTTTGTTCTTTGTTTTTATTAAGGAAATATGGGCACTATACTTATACTGTATTGCTGTTTTGTTTTTTTAGTGTGTGGTGATTGGGCTGCAGTCAACCGGCGAAGCAAGGACTTTGGAACAACTGGAAGAGTCTGGCGGAGATCTTACTGATTTTGTCTCTACTGCCAAGTAAATTAATTTTAGTTTTTTTTTGTATGTTAAAAATGGTAGCTAAGATACCTTTATTACTAAGGGGCGTCTTTCAAGCTTTAGTTGAAAAGCATTTCCCAGCACCTGACAGGAAAAGAATTCAGCGGTTGTTGGGCATTGAAACGTCTTCAATTGATCTCAACTCTGACTCACAGTCACCTTCGTCTAGTTCAAAAGGTCTGTATTTTCCTTTAAATGTTTTTAATTTAAAGTAATCAATTGTGGCTTGTTGGCATAGAGAGAAGAGTTCGACAGTCCAGTAGATCTTATAAGGAAGACAAACTGTCCGACGATAGTGTTGATTCCATCCTAGAAAATGGCGAAGACAGTGACTTTGAGTTATCTGGATCTGATGCGAATGACTCAGACGAAGACTATGATTCAAATCCCAGTGACAATGAAAGGGAAAGTGATTATAACCCATTTGGATCTGATGGTTCTGACAGCGATGAAGGTAAAGTAGCTTTTTAAGGGTTTAGTTGGTAAAGTTAACGTGTATTAAAATCACTTTAACAATATCGTTCTATGTGACATAGATCCATGGCTGAAACGAAAGTCGAAGAAAAAGAAGAATGCAGCAATGAAACGAAAGGCCAAGACTCAAAAGAAGCCAGTTAATGTTAAACGAAAACTTGAAAACTTTAATACTATGCCAGATGTTGAAATAATTGAACCAGAACCGCTCAAACCAGTCGTTCCTCCTAGAGATGCAGCTGAAAGAGCTTGGAAAATGAAGGAAGATCTACTAAACAAACTAGAAAAGTTGGGACCTGATCTTCCGCCAAATACTCTAGATCAGTTAATTGATGAGCTCGGAGGGACGGAAAATGTAGCTGAAATGACCGGAAGGAAAGGCAGAGTAGTGAGCAACGACGAAGGTGTAATTCAGTACGAGTCAAGAAGCGAATTCGATGTTCCTTTAGAAACACTTAATATAACTGAAAAGCAAAGATTCATGGACGGTGAAAAAGTACAGACAAAATATAAAATCTATCTAAAATTTATTTTTAATAATATATGTTTATTGTTAGCAAATTGCTATAATATCAGAAGCAGCAAGTTCTGGAATTTCTCTTCAGTCGGACAGAAGAGGAAAAAACCAGCTAAGGAGAGTGCATATCACTTTGGAACTCCCATGGAGCGCAGACCGAGCAATTCAGCAGTTTGGTTAGTATTTATTTATTTTATGTTTATTGTATGTTTTTAATATAATTTAACTTTTAAGGTCGAACTCATCGTTCAAATCAGGTCAATGCACCAGAATATTTGTTCTTGATATCCGACTTGGCTGGAGAAAGACGGTTTGCTTCCATTGTCGCAAAAAGACTCGAAAGCTTGGTA
Organism: Helicorthomorpha holstii; assembly: GCA_013389785.1. Lineage (NCBI taxonomy): Eukaryota > Metazoa > Arthropoda > Diplopoda > Polydesmida > Paradoxosomatidae > Helicorthomorpha > Helicorthomorpha holstii. Next base: position 30,049,026 of record JAAFCF010006596.1, on the reverse strand, counting down.
CCATATTGCGAATTACTTATGATTTTACAGTGTCTAAAATTTTTTTTTTTGTAGGGTGCCCTAACTCATGGTGACCGTAGAGCAACAGAAAGCCGTGACTTGAGTCAGTTCAACATCGACAATAAGTTTGGTCGTCTGGCTCTTGAAACTGTGATGAAATCTATAATGGGCTACGAAATGCCCCTGGTTGAACCTCCATGTGATGAATCTAGTCGAAGGGACTTTTTCCAAGACGTTCAATTATCTTTAATTGGGGTTGGACTTATTGTTAGAGATGAAAATAACCCTAAAATGCTCAACTTAGACAAAGGTTAATACTAAATTACACATTAGATAAAGACTGTGTGCTCATTCTTTATTTTTAGATTACAACAATATGAGCAAATTCCTAAACCGTATTCTGGGGATTGAAGTTGCCCTACAAAATAAACTTTTTAAATATTTCTCCGAAACTCTTGGTGCCATTATTAATCAGGCTAAAAGAGCGGGAAGATTTGACATGGGAATCTTAGGTAAATTGATTTGAGCAAATAATTACGGTTAATTTTTTTTTAAACTTTTTTTTTTTTTTTTTGAAAGATTTGGGCGTTGGCGGGGATCAAGTAAAACGGTTTAAATGTGATAATTTCATAATACGTCATGCAACTGGTACAGCTAATATTGAGCTGCACACAGTCAGCGTGGAACGTGGAGTCTCGTGGGCACAAGCGATCGAAAAGTGGCAAGAGCTTACTGGAACACAAGAAGGCTTCTATCTTTCGCTTCAGGTAACAAATATGTTGAAATGCAAAACTCTCTTAGTAATCATTTGAAATTACTCTTGTTACTTTGAGACTTGGTTGAATGGTTTCTTTATAAGCCACATTTCATGTCTTTATAGAAATTTTAAGACAGTGAGTGTTTGGAGTCTTATTTTTTTATGCATTGACTCCTTATAAAATATAATCTGGCATATCTTAGATTTGTTATTGGATGCTAAACTTTATTAAAATGACAATTTTAGCCTCGAAATGGCCATCAAACGGCTGTGTTGGCAGTGTGCAATGCGACCAGTGGTAGAAAGAAAGACAAACGAGATAAAGGAGAAAAATTGTACAGTATTTATCGACCAAATTCAGGAGTCCAGCAGCGATTGGAATCATTAACAGAAATAAAAAGAAAATATAAACATGTACATATATTGTTTAGTTATGTCTACTTGGCTTCTTTTTTATTAATTAATTAAATGTAAAATTAATTAGGTAATACCTGACGAAGCTCAGCCGCACTGGGAAGATCAGTTTAAGCAATCCAACGAAATATGTAGCCATAAATTTTGGTAAATAATTTTTTATAACTACGTCGGGGTCATCAGTTTTAATTTTAATCACTAACAGGAGGGGGTCTTGTCGTCGAATGGATGTGATGGGTCTTCCATGTGATATTGGTCGAAGAACAAAGTTGTATCATATACTGAGCGGTTCAGTGCTGTCTGTTTGGGCTAAAGTGGAAGCCGTGATGGCCACAAATACAGTGGGACACAACTCTCGGATGCAGATCATTAGGGTTAGAACATCGGATGGCATTAGGATTGTTGGTAAGCATTTCTGTTAGGCTATACTAGTAATTTATCGTTTAGTGGTAAGTGGTATACTAAAGAAATCTAAGTTTTCCTGTTCAAGAATTGACTAAATCTTTTGACTAAATGCAAACGTACTTTAAAGTTGAACTTGGTTGTTTCACTTTTACATTCAAGAAAAGCTTGGCTTTGTAATTTAGTTACTTATTGATTTGCAATTAATTTACTTTATTATTTTTTTTATTAGGATTGGTTATTCCTTTAAGCTGCTACGGACCACTCGTTAACTGTTTAAGTGAAAACTGCGTTAAGACATACACTGATACATTTGACAGTTAAATAATTATTTCTTTTTCTTAGTTTATACAATAAAAGTCTTACGTTTTAGAAAAACAGATTTATTAAATTCTGAACTTTTTCGTTTTAGTTTATTGATTTTTGTTCATTTTTTTCATTCATTTTTTAATTGTAAGAAATTTACAATGTTTTGTCTGATGTTCGTTATATGTCGTACTTTATTACATAAATTATATTGAAAAACGTATATAAAAATTTATCTTGCATTTTAAAATAAAAACATTTCTTTTCTCACTACATTATCAATTGATAATTATTCATATTAGCAAAAATCGGACTAGGTTATCTTAAATAGCAGTGAACTCAAACGCCAAAACCGAATTTGCGTTATTTTTTAGAGCAGTTGGCTGTAATATTGAAATTTCAGGATGAAAATTTATTTTTTATATGGGATCTGTTTATGGGGTTTATTATAATAAAGTCAACCAAAACATGACTTGACTACTAAAATATCTACCGTATTAGAATTTAATTTCTTGAATTTTCATTTGATTGCCATAGAGGGCGCAATTGTTTTCCCGCCACATGCTTTTCAGCCAATCAGCGAAAAAGCTTAATACCAACGGATATGTTTTTTTATTTTGTAATTTTGAAACTCGCTGAAACGGATGATTTTTCGATGTTTTTTTATAAATTAATTATTGTTAATCAAACTAGTGATTTTGTGTAGTTATCAGCGATGATTATGAGATGTTGGTACATGATTTAAATGGTCAATTATGTGAAATATTGGATGTTGGAGATCGTTCGAATAAAGTGGTATCCACGCTTATTAAACATAGCAACATGATGAAAGGTAAAAAAAAGAATCACATCAATATTCAGCCAAATGCTGTCATTATTTTGTTTCAGTTATATATTGCTTTTATTGTATTAATTATTTACGTGTATATACAATGTGTTAATCAGGTAAACGGCGAGCAATCATTAAGACTGAAGAAAAGTTGGTGTTAAATGGCAAAGGACGTTCCGTAACTCAGGTTTGTGTTTTCAGTCAGTGTGTGTTAATGGCCGATTCTTAAAAAGTAATTTTTTTTATTGATTAGAAGAATGGCAAATTAGACAACTTTGTTGTAATAATGGCAAATGCTACTGAGAGTAAAGAGGAAGTAGTATCCAATGAGGAAAACAAGCAAATTCACAGTAATGAGCTTCAGCGGTTCATTAAAGCAGGTAAGCATGGTTATTTTACTTGATACAAGAAACTTGTATTGTATTGCATAATATCTATTTACAATCAGTTTAGTTGATATTAGAAATTGTGAATTTTAGCAATTAATGCCCAAATATTCATCAGTTAATTTAAGTTACCAAGAAATTTGATTTAATATTTCTAGCTGAAACTTTAGACAAAGTAGCAGTTAAGAAATGTCTATTTCCATAGAATCAAATGAATATTGTTATACTCAGTACTGTACAGCGTATGTTTTTTTTTTGGTTGGGTAAGTTATATTATTTTAATAATGAAATACCGGTTCTAATGAATATTTTGATTGTAAACACCCTGTATGGCATGAATAATAGAGTAAATATTATCTTAATGGAATTTGTACAGAGTAGCTGGGCTGTCAACAGTTTAGTTTTCAACTTGATTTATTTTTTTCATTTAAAATCTAGATTATAGTTATACAGTACTCTTTTTTAACTTTAGAAGATAAGGAGAGATATGGAAAACCATGCATTTTGTATGACTTAAAACCTCGTTTCTCATTCATTTTTTATGTACTGAAAATTTAAATCAATACAGTGAGAGGTCTTTTTTTTCAATGCATTTAAAAACCTGATCAATGACAATAATTTACAATTGTTATTCTAAAATGTTAATGTTTACAGCGATAATTGTATTAGTTAATGTATTATTAAAAGTGCGAAATGATGTGTTTGTGCAGAGCCAGTTGAAGCTGAACATTCCTTGATGATTGAAGCCAAAGACAACACATCATCTGCTAATTCTTTTAGTAAATTAGCTATCTCACTTAAAACAGAAAATAAAAAATCTGTTAAAAAAACGTAAGTAAACATTTTGATCAAATTTGTTTATTTTTATTTAAAAAATTTAATTAAACATAGAAGCTCAACGGTTAATGCTGCTCAGAAACAAATTACTGATTTTTATCAGACGAGGAGAAGCAAACGGAAAAGGAAATCTCTAATATTGGTAATAGCTCTAAAATATTTTAAGATAAATTTGATAAGTCTTATTTTAGTATCACTAAAACTGATCAGATTTCTAAAGCTGACATTTAATAAGATGCATTTAGTTTCTAATAAAATGAAACTACTTGGCATATCATCTATTACTGTAAAAATTGAATTTAAAGTTTCAAACGTTTATTGATTTGACACTAAAGGTCTTATAATTGTTTCTATTAATAAGTTAAATTAAGTTAAATTTTTTAATCAAACTTGGAGTTTTAAGTTCTTCATTTAGTTATGAAAATAGAAGTCAGATCAAGTAAAAATCAAGTATTTCATCCCGTCAATAAATAATTTAGTTTTTGGAGGATATAAATGTTTGATTCAAATACACAAGTCAAATATTTCTTGTATTGCTTTTAAAAAGCTAACATTTTTGTGTACTTATAAGTTGTGGTTTTTTATCAATCATAATTTTGTAACATTGAATATATATTGAAATATTTGAACAGAAAGAGCAACAGGAACAGCTGCGTGAGAAGATAGTATGCGGAGTGGAGGATGGACTGGCAGTAGTGGAAGTGGATGGCAAAGGCAGAGGTGTAGTAGCCACTAAAGACTTTAAAAAGGGAGACTTCGTGGTTGAGTATTCGGGCGAACTGATTGATCATGGATTGGCTAAGCAGCGAGACGCTGATTACGCTAGAGACACAACCATTGGGTGCTACATGTACTACTTCATTTACAAAGACCGAAAATACTGGTAAGCATTTTAACAAATTAGTTAGACAAAATGTGTCCTTTCTTAAGGCAATAATTATACTTAAACATTGTACCGTAACTTAAATGTAATTTTTATTTTTCAAGTGTGGATGCGACTGAGGAAAGTGGTCGTTTGGGACGATTAATAAACCACAGCAAAAGTGGTAACCTTACAACGAAGGCCGTGATGGTCGACGGCGTTCCACGCTTAATTCTTATCGCTAATAGAGATATCCTGAACGGCCAGGAACTTTCCTATGACTATGGCGACCGCAGCAAGGAAGCCATCCAAGCTCATCCATGGTTGGCCACATGAGAGGTTTTTTTTCTTATTTATTATCCAATTTTTTATTTTTTGTAAATATTTGCGACGTTGAATAATATTGTTGTGCGGCGGCGATTTGTTAAGATTTGAATGCGTTTTGATTGACCAAAGAGAAACTAGCCAGGCGAAAAATAGAGGGAAGAGAGACTAAAATAATTATAATTATTTCATTTGCATAATTTTTATTTTTTTATGGTTTCTTTTCTAAATTTTTCCTTAATAATAATGGCGATGTTCGGTACATTGTCTTTGCTTAAAAATAATTTTAGAAATTATTTGTGTCATATTTATTGCACGAATCGCATCTACTTTACGCCTACGAAACTTCTTTGAGTACCGGCTACCGATACATGCTCGCTATAAGATTGGTGTAGTGGCATAACTCCATAAGCTTCAGCTCCACTTGTACATGTTATTAATTTAGGCAGTGTTTAGAAAATGACAAGATGAAATAGGTCAACCATCACAAACCTGTTTTGCTGAAAAGTTTGAGTTGTAAAGAATTAGAAAATTTGGACAAACTGATTTGAATTTATCTGTTAGCTTTGGTGAATTATGTGGAACAAAATAATTTTAATTAATATTTACTTTTGATTTAACTTTTTGCTGGTTCAAGACTATTTTTGCTGCATTTAAAAGTTTAAAATGCTGTAACTTACATTTTGTAAACAGATACTCTACTACGTACTGTACTACTTTTTTTTTCATTGGTTCCTCCCAGACAGAAAAAAAAACCTTCATTCATATGAAATCAAACATACTGTACTAACATTCAATCTACTTAGTTCGCTGCCAAAGTGACTTCGTCTAACTTTGTTCCAAGCTTCCAAGCACTCGTCTGCGTCTCCACCCATCCATCAGTCATACCTATTACCGGTATATCTTTTTAATTATTATTATTAAGTCAGCAATGGCTCGACTGTTCCTCGACCATTTCCATCCTCTGGATGAGTCGGGGAGGAATGGATGAAAGAAACCCATGATCCATTCCACGTGTTGGCAGTGGTCGGGATTCGAACTGCGAATCTTCCTACTCTACGCTTCTACCAACTGGGCTATTCGACTGCCTTAATTATTATTTATTTAAATACAGTGAAAACCTCTTAACACGAAACGGTCGGGACCAAAACATTTCTACGCGTTAAAAAGATTTTGTCCAAGAAACGGAACATATAAAAATATTCTCACCAATTTAAACGGTTGCGCAAAAAAAAATGGTAAAAGTATTGAAAAGTTTAACTCGTTTAATAGCATTATTTTCGAATTAAAAAACTTTTCAAATCAAATTTTTCAACAGCTTAAGTGCGACAATCTTAAAATCAAACTTACAATCTCGATCAGAAAATTTTAACTAACTACAAACGCTTAAACCTAGGTCTATTTATATGGTACGGTTGAAGCTTTCTGTTTTTCTTAGCGGCCACGTGTTGACACTGGACCCCTTTTTTATTACACCCAATGACCGTTTTCACCACTGCAGTTGATGAGTTATGGTCATACGGTTATAGCAGCAGCAACGGACAGGTCTCTGCATAAACAATTGTTAGAATTTCTGAAACACAAAAACCATTAGTGTCACATTCCTTTGAGGTTAAACGTTACACTATTTTGCTATACTTTGTTATTTAATACACTGTTCGCCTCTTTTTATAGTTTGTTAGCTTATACTTGAAAGGAGGAGTTAGTTAAATTGTTGTAGAAAAGAGACTTGTTACTAATGGAGAAAAGATTGATGCGTGTTAATGTAAGAGATCGAATTCTCTTTAAATGTAGTTAAATTTAATAGTGCTGGTGTCGCAAACATATGGTTTGATCATTTAATGCATTGATTTATTAAAAGGTTAGGCGCTATTCTGGTCGTGGGAAGAATTTACTTTATAGAAGAAAAAGCATTGCTTGTTATTATATTAGCGATATGACTTTTAGCTGGTAAATAGTTTAAAATATTTTAAATATCAAGCATTATGTTAAAACGTTATACTGTACATAAACAACGATTACATGCAAGGTAATAAAATAACTTTTATTTAAGACATTATACATAGAAATATTTGAACTGTTCAACGGTGAATTATTAGTTTTATACTCAACCGTTGACACCCCATGACATTTGTTAGCGTGTCATATTAAATTCACTACAGTATTTACATTTCAAATTATTTGTTCATTTTGCACATACAAATTATACTAAAATAAATTACTGTATTACGAATAAAATTTACCACTCAATTTACAGACTTCAAAACACCCCTCACCGAAGCTTAAAAATTCTCTTTGATGTTGGTGTTTCAAAGCCTTTCACACGAGACACCACACATCGTGCCTAATGGGAAAATTTTTCATTTCTTTCATTCAAAGAAGCGAAGTACTTTCTTGTTAAGCGGTTTTTCTTTATTAAAAAGAATAAAATACATAGGAGATAATCGAGACCGCAGGATTATTTTGTGTAAAGCAATTTTTCATGTTACAGTAATCGGTTTCGCGTTTAAATTTTTTCACTGAACAGTATTAGTGTTTATTGGAATTTGGTTGACTTTCCCGACATTATATTTTTTCCAAATACTTATAAAAAAAATTTATTATGTTTTATTAATTGTTATAACGTAATACAGTACGATTACTTCAATTGGATGGTAGTTTTAAAAGATTAAAATTAACCAAGCCTACGAAATCTAACCTATTGAACTGTTGTCGGGAGAGTCATTGTCGGGCAAATAAAGGGTTTCTTCAAATCCAGTGCTTGCTTTGGCGAAAGTCTGTAAAACAATTCTTGTCGTTTAAAATTAGAAAAAAAGTTCTATTTTCTGCAACTGATGTTAGTCGGCAAATCTGTACTTCACCTAAAATCGTAAAATAGTATTGTTGAGTCGGAATTGCATCCGGTAATCCACCGCTAATCTTGAAAGTAAAGAATTATCTTAATCTACAGAGTACTGTAAGATCAGAACATTATCATAATAGCTCGGCGGCTACAATAAAGTCATGTCCAGTAATGACTGGCTTTTCAATATCCTTCCTTGTGGGGAGGTAACTTCTTTGAAGGGGTAATAATGAAGGTACAGTGTTTTCCCAAACCTTGACATTGAACGACAACATGTTTTTTTTTTAAAACAATATAAAAATCATTTAAGGATTTCGGACGAAACTGCCTGAAATCTGGATCAACTGTTTATTTAAGTACTCTTAAGGTATTATATAGAACTAGAGGTTAATTACTTCAACAGTTAAAATTCAACTCTATACAAAATACGGAATTTTAAGTTGGAATGTTTTGTAGGAATTATTTATTTACTTGTGCTCAAATTGAGAGAATGTATGATAAATATTTGACATGTCACATGTATGCAGTTTTTGTCTTAGCAAGGTTGCTGAAGAGATACAGTAGGTCTTTTGAATCGACATGATTGGTCAACTTGCAATTAAAGTTACTGTAGCTGTTTCTAATTCTGTTATCTCCCCTCTGTGCCTCATGTACGGAACTTAACTGTAGGCGTTAAATTAGGGGAAGTTGTTTATAATGAAACTGAATGTACAGTACAGCATTTTATGGTTCTGGTTTGTAATTGCTCGTTTCAAAGGGTTTTTCAAGTTACCGCGGTACTGTATTGAGTTTCGGTTTTTTTAAAGGACGTACACTGTACTAAGTTATATTTTCTGTAAATGCAAATTTAGTCCAAATTCTGTAAAAATTAGTAAAATTATTTTAGTTATTGAAATTTTAAGTTTTGTATATTTCTATCACTTAGAATTGTCATTATTTTAACTTAATTAAAATTATTTATTTTAATAAATTATTAAATGTGCATTCGAATACATTGCGGGCTCTTCGTTGAGAATTAGAACGTGTGATTACATTTAATATTCTTTTAATAATTTTCAAATGCCTCAAAGTAATTGATCTACACTTAATTTAACTATTGTACCGTAATTGCTAGAATTATTACAAGTGATGAGAAATATTTTCAAAATCAAATTTTACCGCCATTCAATTTTTGGTTTCGAAAACTGATCACTCACAACTCGTCTGTGAAGAAAACATACTTGAGAACCTATTCTAATACAGTATGTATAACATAACATACTGTATTACTGTACTGTATAACATAACTATGCTATACGAGTCGTTCAGAAGCAAAGTGGACTAAGTCACATAAAAGTGATTTCGAGATATTGAGAGGTAAAGTTGACGCGCTATATTTTCGTATCCAAATTGAATTTTTGTGTAGAAATTGTTTGTAAATTAGTATAACACTTCAACTTAACTTTAATGGTGATTTTTGTGATTGTATCTTCACTAGTAATTAAATGGTGAGCATGCAAACTTGAAAATGTGGACTTAATTCATCTTGCCACGGAAATAAATTGTATATTCGCGTAGAGTCAAAGTGAATGAAGTCCACTTTTTATTATAAAATTGCGATTATTTGTTTAAATAATTAATAATTAAACATAATAATAATTAACATAATGATTTTTAATACATTACTACAGTATAAATGAGTTAATTTGGGTTAATATACTTTCTGCTTGAATTTTTCTCCCTTGTGTAATACATTAGCTTTGGTATGCACGGAATGATTTAATTGTGATCGATTATGCTGCAGTAATGTAATTTGTATGTTTACTACGTGAATCCATGACTGATGAAATATATTGTGATCAAAAATAAATACTAAATACCGGATAGTATTTGTAGAAAGTCTGTTTATTACAAGCGCTATTCATTTGGCCGTTACAAGTGACATCACACCCATGCTATAGCGAATGGAGATGGACTTAATCCACTTTGCCAAGAGATATATTTCTAAATTCTCAAACATCAAACATGTATAAACACCATTTTAGAGTCAAAAATTAAAGTTAAGAAAACACGCTTTATTGCATTAGAAAGATATGCAAATGTTACATTTTAATACATGTCTAACTCATTATTTTTGAAAATGTGACTTAGTCCACTTTGCTTCTGAACGACTCATATCTCATTCTCACGTTTAAGTTAGCTATGAAGTATTTGGATTGCGATATAATTTGAACGCGTATTCTAATTATATTGCGTTTTAATCAGTCCGTGGCTATTTTTTTTACGTGAGATACGTAATTTATATCTATTTCTGTAAGTAAGAGTAACGTTTTGGGCGCGAGTTTCTTAAGTCGAATTGTGGTGGGTGAATAGTTTGATAGGTAGCTGCAACGTAAAGTTGAGAATAACTTTTCAGACAGTTGGTGGTCATTAGCCTGGTAGAGAGCGTGTAGTGGATTGTGGGTTGCTATCTATCTACAGTATATGGATGTTGGGTTCAAGTTAGTTTGGTAACTTTTATGATATGAAATCTTCTATTATATGTCAATATTAGTTACAATAGGTAAGTTTTCATCGAATTAAGTGAAAATAAGACAGTTGATCATTTAAATATAAACTCTACTGGACACACATGCTAAAGTGTGTATAAAGTTATGAAAATCGGATGTACTGTATTCGAATGTGGCACGGTTAAGCGCCATGTTTTTAAGCCTAGATAGATTGGTCGCTATTTATAGCACATTCATTTGCTTAGTGCATTAGAATTCCAACATTATGAATAAAATATTTTAAATTTGATTAGGAATAATAAATGGCTGATAGTGATCGTGGTCGTGGTTATGGACGAGGGCGAGGTATGATGGAGGAAAGACCACCCCGTCGACCTACGGAGCACCAGCGTAGACCTGGTGAACCTCCGAGACGACCTGGTGAATCTCAGAGACAATCTGGAGAACCTCCGAGACGACCTGGTGAATCTCAGAGACAACATGGAGAACCTCCGAGACGACCTGGTGAATCTCAGAGACGACCTGGTGAATCTCAGAGACGACCTGGGGAACCTCAGTGGCAACCTGGAGGAGAACCTCAGAGACGACCTAGTGAATCTCCGAGACAACCTGGGGAACCTCAGAGACGACCTAGTGAATCTCAGAGACAACCTGAGGAACCTCAGAGACGGCCTGGAGAACCTCAGAGACGACCAGGAGAATCTCAGAGAAGACCTGGGGAACCTCTAAGACGACCTGGAGATTCTCAGCGTTCTTCACAACCTGAGGGACAACCACTGGCGGTAAAGTTTCAATCCAACTAATTTACAGTTTTGCATTAATGATTTATATTTTTTAATTGTAGGCACGTGCTTCACATGGAGTCCGACCAAGGGAATCCACTGGTAAGCGATACAAATTTTTAAATGGTGATTAAGTATGAAGTATGTTGTTCTTATAGGTGAAAGTTCTGCACCGAAAAGGCAGAAAACTGAAGGTAATGAATGTTTGTTAATTAACGCGAATTGGAAGTTTACATTTGTTTTTTTTGTACTAATATTTAGCAGTTCCTTCAACTTCTGCATCATCGATGGCAGGAGTATCAGGCGCAGGAGAAAGTAGCCGTTCTGGGGCTCCTGTTGGCCGAGGTCGTAGATTGAGGTTAGACGAAATTGTTTATTGTAGACCAGCAGGTGTTACCGAGGTTAAAGGTAAAAATAATTAACAGTATTTACAGTTTGTGATTTATCTTGGGCATAGTTGTCATGGTTAAAGTACAGGGTATTAAAACATTAGCTGTATCCAAATTTGCTTTTAGAACCATAGAATTTATTACTTAGCGACAGAATGTGGCTTTAATGGCATCGTAAGTCAGAAGTTTAAAGTAAGATGAGATATTTGCGATAGTATGACAACTGATCTATTCGTTAATGTTATAATCTGCTTTTCTTAACACATTACTAAATTACAATACTGAATTTACTAACAATGTTGATTTGCTTTTAGTGACTGATCTGAAGGATGCAGATCGGGAATGCAACCTTGTGGCTAACTACTTTAAAGTAACTTCAACTCCTAATTGGTCTATTTACCAATACCACGTTGATTTTGAGCCAGAAATTGAAGGTACTAGATTAAAAAGAGCTTTGATCTCAAAACATTTGAAACTGCCGGCTTATATATTTGATGGATCGTCCTTTTTTTCCATGCAAAGACTAGGCGATGAAGACGTAACTATACTTTTTTTTAATATTATTTGATAACATTTGAATAGTTTAAATGTTTAAACTGGCCTTACTAATTCAAATTTTTATTAATGGAAACTTGTGTATATCAAGCTAACATCATTGTACATGAAAACTTTAAATACGAAACAATAATGTGGTTATTTAAATATCTGTGAACTTTTTTATTGGGATTTAGGTTGTTGAAATAATGGCTGAAAGACTAACCGATAACGAACCTATTAAATTAAAGTTCACATTAGTGAAAACTTTGCCAAATACCGATCCTGTGCTTCTTCAAGTTATGAATATCCAGCAGAGAAAGTAAAAACATTTTATTATTTTCAATTGGTTTATTATAAGTATTAATTGAAATACTGCAATAGAAATTACCGTCATTTGGGTTTTCAGCAGTTGAACCGTTACTATTTTGATCCAGAAAGGGCAGTCGTTCTACCGAGGCACAAGTAAGGTTTTTTTTTTTGTTTGATCGAAGTATGATTTAAATTAAGTTGTCTTTTAGTATTGAGATTTGGCCTGGTTTCATGTCGTCCATCGCTCGATACGAGAATGATGTGTTACTTAATGCTGAACTGACTTTTAAGTTATTGCGAAAAGATACGGCATTAGATCAATTAAATACAATTAGGACTAACAATCCTCGCAACTACAGAGATGTAGCTATTAAGACGTTAGTTGGCAGTATCGTTCTCACTAGATACAACAATAGAACGTACAAAATATCTGACATCGACTGGAATCAGTCACCACAGTCCACGTTTCCTAAGAAAGATGGAAGTCAATGTTCTTTTATGGATTATTATTTACAGACTTGGCGCATGAATATATATAATTCCACCCAGCCTCTGTTAGTGGCATTGCCTTCCCGAAGAGATCAAAACCGAGGCATGCAAGGGCCTATTCTTCTTGTACCAGAATTGTGTACCATCACAGGTAAATAGTCTTGTTATAAATAATATTTTTATTATTTTTTCTTTGTTTTAACTTTACGCTCGATTGAAACCAATTGTTTCTGTTAATTTTTAATAACATAACTTTTGTAATCAATGATGCTGAATTTAGCTAATGCGTAATTGAAATTTATATAAAACTCAAAAAATTGGATAAAATATTAAATGTTATTTTATAGGATTAGCTGACGAGACTCGAAATAATTATCATGTGATGGCTGAGATTGGAAGGACTACAAGAGCATCACCCCCAAGCAGGGTTCAGACTCTTCTCGAATTTATGAAAAGAATAAAAGAGTAGCAGTTTTATTAAATAGACAGTGTTAGCTTGATACTGATATTTGTTTATGATATAGAAAGGATATCATAAGGTCCGAAATGAGTGCTTGGAATGTCAATTATGATGATTCGTTGATACAAATCAAAGGAAGACTACTGAAGTCAGAGTCAATAAAAGTGGCCAAAGATGAGAAGGTTATTATTTAGTTAATAAATAGAAATCTAATTACTAGATCTTTTATTTTCAGATAAGCGTTGATCGGATTCAAGGATGGATGACAGTTTTTCATGGAAAAGCAATGTATAAGTGTGTGAATATACGCGAATGGCTATTAATCTTTCCAGCTAACTTAAGGAACGAAAGTGACCAACTAGTACGACAACTTAGAAGTGTTTGCCCTCCCATGGGAGTCAACGTTGAATATCCACACAGGTACAAAACTTTAGTTTACACCAAATTTGTCGCCATGACTTGCAAAGCTAATGTTACTTCGTTACATTAATTTTTATTTATTAATTACTTGATATGAATGATTTAATTTTTTTTTTGTTTTTGCTTTGAATGAATTTGAATTAATTTTGCTTTATTAATGACCGTGTTGTTTTACTATAAATATGTCTGTTGCAATATGTACGTTAATTTCGAGTAATTTATTTTCAGTATTACTCTCAATAATCCTTCTGCAGACGAATACGCAAATGCAATTTGCAAACATTACAGAAAAGGTGTTCAGTTAGTTTGCTGCATTGTACCTGATGATAACAAAACGCGTTATGATGCCATTAAGAAAATTTGTTGCATAGAGATACCTGGTAATTTAAAATAATATCACTATATTATCAGCATTTAATTTAATCTATATGCAGTTGCAAGTCAAGTTGTGAGAAGACAAAATTTAATTGACAAGAAGAGTAGGAGCGTATGTACAAAGATTGGAATTCAACTCAACTGTAAACTGGGAGGAGCCGCTTGGGCTGGTGATATACCGGTAAATCTGATAAAGAACTTATATTGGTTAAAACTGATATTTCTAATACAGTTGGTCAAATTTAATTTTATTATATTGAGAATCAGTAATTTGAAGAATTTATAAGTTGTTTTTGCACGAGTTGTCTTTGCTAATATTGAGTAACTTTTGATTATTGCAGTTGAATAACCTTATGGTGGTTGGTTACGACGCTTATCGCGATTCAACTGGACGAGGTCTAATGGTAGGAGCCTTGTGCTGTAGTATGAACAAAAGCATGACAGAGTACTTTAGCCGTGTTTCTATTACGAGTGATTCTCAGGAAATGATTGATGGGCTAATGCAAAACTTCTCAGGTGATTTACAATCAAATCGATTTGTTGGTGTACTTTCGTATATGTTAAATATTTTTAAATGACCGTTTATAATTTGCTGGAAACCGTTAGTTATTGTTTTAAATTTTATCGTTTAATTAGCTGGTTTAAAGCGGTACAAAGAAAAGAACGGAATATTTCCTGCCAAAGTTATATTTTACCGAGATGGTGTGAGCGAGGGACAGCTGATGTTTGTTCGAGATAATGAAGTAGCCCGTCTCATTAATACTTTCAAAGAGAACGGCATCGATAGGTAACTATTGTATTGGACTTGATTTTTAATAGTTTATACTTTTTTTTTTAATTTTTCTTAGTCCTCAATTTGGTTTTGTTGTTGTGACAAAGAAGCACGGGACACGCATCCTGGAAAGGGTTGGTAATTCTTATAATAATCCTGTACCTGGAACGGCGGTAGACAGTGTCATTACTCGGCCTGAGTGGTATGATTTCTATCTCGTATCACAGTCAGTAAGGCAAGGCACCGTGTCGCCCACTCATTACAACATAATTTACGATACTTCTACACTTAAACCCTCTCATATGCAAAGGCTTGCGTACAAATTAACTCATCTTTACTACAACTGGCCAGTAAGTATTATAGACATTTTACTTTTATAATGGAGTTGTGTTGTTTAATTCAAGTGATTCTCAAACTTGAAAATCGGTTACAGCTTTTATCATAACTTATTGCGTTGTTGAAGTACCGATAATTATTGGTTACTTTCAGTACCTTTTTTCTAAATTGGACAAATTGATAGGTGGTTATGGTACTTGTTTAGCCAACTTTGTATTTTCTGTTTGAGAATCATTGAAGTGTATTTCTTATTCACGTACGATTTGATATGAACTCGTGTTAATTTGTAGGGCACAATTCGTGTTCCAGCACCGTGCTTGTATGCTTACAGGCTTGCATTTCTAACCAGCCAGTCTCTACATACCCAGCCAAATCCACAATTGGCTGACACTTTGTTTTTTCTTTAAGAATCTCATTCTTAAGTTAATGAAGAATTAACATTTCATAATGATCGTATATAACAATTTCTTTCAATTAACATTTAAAGTTCATTTAACTTTTAACGTTTATTTAGCATTTAACGTTCTTTCAACATTTAAAGTTCATTTAACTTTTAACGTTTATTTAACATTTAACGTTCTTTCAACATTTAAAGTTCATTTAACTTTTAACGTTTATTTAGTATTTAACGTTCATATAACAATCAACGTTCATTTAACATTCAGTTAACTTTTAGTTAAAATTTTAAATAACATCGTTTTACTCGTAGCTTGTGTTTTGTGTTAATTGTTCATTTAATAAATTACTTTATAAGTTTGTTTGATCGATATTCATATTCCGTCGATCATTTTTAAAAGTGTTTTTTTGTACCCAGCGAGTTGATTGGTTTAATCGGATTGATTTTTTTGCGATTTTATTTTTATTATATTTTATAAACAGAAAAAAACCATTCCGAGAAATCCACGACTGTAGCTCTATTATATTTTTATATTAGTCATCATTCAGTGCAAGAGAGAAATGATATATTTTTGTTATTTTTATTAAAAAAATGAAAAAAAACTAGTTAGTTTGAAGTAGATTTAGCTTAAACTGTTAATATGTTTAGAAAATTTATTATTTTGAGGAATTCTATAATGATGATGATGGCAAAGTATGAAATAAAAGAATAACATTTTTTTAGTATGTTGCAATTTTTTTTTTTTTTGTAATTATTACAGGAAATGGTCTTAACAAAGGATCAAGCACTAATCACAAGTAACTTTGTATTTGAAACAAAAAACTGTAGTTATGGTAAATTATGTCTTAAAATACCATAATGATTAACATTTAGTCGAAATTAACTAAATGTGTAATTCAAATTTAATTTTACAGTAGTATGCTACTATGATTGTACTATAGAATTTGACCATAGAGATACAGTAGTCGGTATTTAACAAAGGGCATTTTATATTTGGCTTTTGATTTTTGCTTGGCTAAACTAATATGAAGTGCAAAGTTAGAGCATATTATTATTACATGACAATATTATCTGTACTGCACGAATAAATATTGTCTTAAATGGCGTTTCATAAACATTAAGCGGATGTTTCACTAGGTAATAATAAAGATGACTAGTGCGTCGCTTGCTTGATATGATAATCACGAGTTAAAAATGGTGGTTGAATGAGTGTAGTTTTGTAGAAATCGAACGTCTTTATCTTACTAATAATTTGAACAAACATTTATAATCATGGGATATACGACACGTTTTTTATTACTAATTGTACTAATAGCCGTTTTGGTTCCATTATCACAGGTATTTATTTAGAGTATATTTAAGCAGTTAACTTGCTAAGCAAATGCAGCTGTTGTGGATTAACAAAAATACAGTAATTGATTTAGCTGCTCAGTGTTTAATGTTTTTGACTTCTTAAATAGGCGTTGTTTGAAGATAAAAGATGTAAATGTGTGTGTCCTGATACTTTCGTAGTTAATGGCACTAAAACGGATCGAAGATTTTACATTGGCAATGTACCTGCGAACGAGTGGTAAGTTAATCTGAACTTCCCTTGCATAATGTTAATTATAATTTCAATAATGTTATTCTATGTGTTTTATCAGCACTTGTGAGAATGTAGCAATTCCAATGCTTCAACAAAAGGTGAAAGAGCAGGAGTTTTGTCCTAGATGTGCTTGTAGATTCGAAACAAGAAATACCACCACCATCCGAGTGCGTATTACGATTATAAACAAATGGAAATCGTTATTACATTCTTGTATTAATGCCAATATCTATTTGTGGCAGGTGGTTGTTATTATAGTTATATGGATTATTTCTCTTCTGGTCATTTACATGTTATTTTTAATGTGTTTGGATCCTCTGCTTAACAAAAGATCAACCTATTATCAAGAACATACGGATGAAGACGTTTCTGAGGTCTATATAATTTTTGCAATGCAGTAGTCACTTCATATTATTGTGTTTAATGCCACACATTTCCAACAAATTATTTTAGCATATATTTTTTATTAAATTTTTAAATTATTGCATGAAAACAGAGCAATGTTAAGTTAAAACTCAACAAATGACATTATGAAAATAAGTCTATTTCAAAATGTTTTTTTTTTTAGGGTGTCATAATTTTGAGCTTTTATTTGGCTGTAAACGAACTTTAATTATAAATTTATAACGATAACAGACATCTAATGTAATTGAAATGTTAGCAATGTGCATACCCGTTACAAGTCCCATAACTTGGTATCAAAGGCATGAAATTTAGTTGGTCATTGATGTTATTTTAAATTGTATGTTAGATTGAGCAGGCAACGGCAATGCCTCAATATGTGGGCAGTAGCAGTGGAGCCAGCGGCGGCAGCAGCAACGTTCTAAACCGCGTTGGACATCAGCAGTTCAAATGGAAAAAACAAGTTCAAGAGCAGAGGAGAAATATTTATGACAGACACGCAATGCTTAACTAATTAGCTAAAAATGAAAGGTAAAACCAGTATGTACCCACTTGTTATAATTAAAAATTATTTTCTATTTGTTTACTATAAACGAAGTGGCAAAAATCCATATTGAGGCAGTTCTCGTTTTTAAATTTTGTCAACTGGTGTTTTTGATATTTTTTATTTTGAATATCAAAGTAATCTCGATTTTTTGTCACAGAACTTTGTATATATTTAACTTGAATTTAATTAAAAAAAGAAATTATAATTGCTAAAAAGTACAATTAGACCAATTAATTGACTGTATTACGGTTTTTAAATTGAACAATTAGATTACTATATGAAATTCAATACAGTTCCCATTAAATTATGTTAACTAATTGTTTCAACCTCATAAAATTTGAATAACTACATGTATATTAATTTATTTGGTAAAACATAAATATACAAAATATAACGTCTAGTTTGAGCTTCGGTATAAAGTTTTTAAAGAGTTAAAAACATGAGATAACCCTCGTTTGAAATTAATACAATTTAGTCTCGTTTCTTTTTTTTTATTGGCAAATCCTGGCGATCTGAGGTTTATTTATGAAACCGATGACATTTTAGAGCTGTCGTGAAGAAATATGGCGGAACGTTCAACAGCGTGAAAGGATCTAAACATTCAATGAAATGATAATTTATGGATGAAATGCAGGAGTTTAATTGCAGTCTAAAGGGTATTTATCATGCGAGGAAGTATGTGAAGGAGTTTCCTAGTAAAAAGTGTCGATCAGGTGAGTGATATTACGTGATAATGGCGGGTTAGACCGTTGGGGGTTTGTGTTGAGTTATTAATTAAATTAATGAGAAGTGTTTGTTTATTAAAGTGAGAGGTGTTGTGACATGCAGAAACACTTTTAATTTTTGTTGTTATTATATCGCAATTATCATGCTCTTATTTGCCTGTATAATTGTTTAATTAATTAGTCACTGCCACCAGCTACGCCCACGGTTGCCATTAAATATTTGGTGCTGTACTTGGAAAATATTAAATCAGATTACAATTCTAATAATTGCTATAAAGTCCGCCAAAATGTAGTTTTATCTTTCAGTCTATGTAGGTTTTTTTTTCTTTAATGGAAATCAGTGAAGAATTACTGTAATTACTTGTTATGAGGGCCAAAACTCCAAGAGTAGTAATTTCATGCAGGAATTAGATTGTGAATTTAAGACTTGAATTTTTGCTATTGAACTTACCTGTTTCCGTGGTCAGTGTGCGAGTTAATTTAGTAGTGATGTGAAAAAGCTTAGTTTTGCAAAATTTAGTTTAGTAAATGTGTTTGAAAAGGGGAATGTTTACCAATACAATTGAAGAATCAAATTAATGTCTGATCTACTATAAACTACAGTACAGGGAAAACCGTTTAACACGAAACGGAAATATATTTTTTTTTTATATTTCGTATACAAAATGTTTTGTGTTAGTAACCATTCACAACCTTTTTGTGTTAAGCGGTTTTTGTTTCGGGTTGAAAGAAAACCAGTATGAGAATACGATAATCCGGTAATCCGACAAACATTTTACAAGACAATGTCGGATGATCCAATTTGTCGGATTAAAAGAAAACTGCCACAAACCCTCTGTAGCCCGGCTTTTAAAAAAGTATATTGTAATCCGACAAAATACGTAACAAAATGGTAGAATTGGCATACCAGATTAGCCAGAGGGCGGATTACCGGGGACCACTGTAGTTGGTCGAATTCGCAATATTATTTGGTTTTAACCGGTTTCACGTTAAACAGTTTTCTCTTTATTTTTGTTTTAAGAAACTAAATCGTAATTTAACGTTTCAATACAGAATTGGATTGGTTTTTAATCAATCTTAACTCGGAATTTGATTTGTGTCTCTTTAGATTCATGATTTGCTTTTATTATTGAGATTTTGTTGCGTTGTATTTATTTTAATGAGAAGTTCAATCGGTTATATAGAGTATGAACAGGGATAGCATACCGGTATGCTGTGTAGATTGTAGAATGACTGTTATGGACAAATCACAAGAGTCCAATTTTGGCTCTTGCCATTGTCGTCATTTTGGATTTTTTTCTATGTATTGTTACCAGTTGTAATTGCGCAGTGGATTCAATTGTGGTTCAAACAAAGAAAACCTCCAGTCGAAATGAGTTTATCGATATGAATTGATTTTTTTATTTCTATTATAAACGTCACACGTGCATGACATCATTGGCCATCATTTATTTTAAATTTGAACATTCTAGATTATTTCCCACATTTTAAAGAGACTAAAATTGAATAAATAAAATGGATACATTTTTAAAACGTTCTCATTGACATTTTCAATTTTTTATCGGTAGATATTTCGCTTTCCAAATCGAACGAAATTTCTATCTAATTTAGAACTTCCTCGCTTGCCATTGGCTGCTAAGTGATGTCGTAGTCGATACCAATTGGCTGATCGTTTTACCATTTCGGCCAAGGCTGTTACTGAACAACCTTCTTCGTTGCAACCGATATCCGGTCGTCCAAATCGCAGGAAGTTGTCATCTAATCCATTGGATCGCGAACGACTATCACTTCCACGACCAAAGCGAAGGAAGTTCCTATCCAGACCTGATCGGCCAAATCGAAGAAAGTTTTTATTCAATCGATTCTCATCACGGCGATATCGGTTAAGTGTAGAATCGTCTTCATCATTGGCCAATGAATCAATATCATAAGCCTCTGAACTGATGGCCAATGACTGCGGCTTTTGGTTGCTCAGTCGCCCTGCGCTCATAGCTGCCTCTAAAGAAAACAAAATACAACTATTAGTAAACAATTTTAACTACAGTTGTTAATTAGAACAAGAGTGATCAGATAGTCTCACTATCTCATACCGTATAGAGATTTATATTAAATAGTAAACATCACTTCCGGATTTAAAATTGTTTAATTGTAAATGTGAATATTTCTTATTGGCTATTTTCCAATAGCACAATAAATAAATTTCTATTGAACTTTACAATATAAATTTGCATTTTTTTTTAAAAAATCCAAGGCAGTTTTACTTTAACAAAGGCAAATTTTTTAACTTAGTATTACATAAAGATACACAGACCTTCTGATCACTCTGTATTTCTATAAATGATGAATAATAACTGTTTTAAAATATGGTAGTATGAAGATTATCGTTTTTGTTTGTCTTTGTGGCCCTTTGTGGTTCATTGGCACCACTTGTACTAGACACAATAAGACGTCTTAATGCAATTTGGTTACATTGAATATCTTTTGAGTTTAGTTAAATATGTTATGCGATTTTAAATAACTATTTGAAAATTTTAATAACAATTTTAAACAAATTGTTATTCTTTCTATCAACTAACGGCATTTTGACCTCCATCCAGTGATGATATATGTATTGGCAAAATAATATTTTGGTTACAGTATTTTATTTAATGTTTTCTCAGAGGGAGTTAAAATGGGATCGATTTCCTTTATGCAAAATCCTTCTTTCTCTCTCTTATCTCTTTCTTTACGCCATCTTTAAATTTTCTCTTTTCAATATTATCTGGCGCTTTCTATGTGGCCAATGTCATTTCCAATGCATTTTATTTTTATTTTGTTGACTTTTTAGTCTATTGGTAAAGAAGGGAAATGAGAAAGCAGTGTGTTAATGTGATTAAAGATGGCCGGCAATTAGTTGTAATTGATTTGTGTTAATGGTTGCCTTGTTATCTTTATTATATTGTTTCTTCTTATGTTATCAGCCATCTTTGTTTATAGTTACCATATTTGTTTGTTTAAGCCGATTGTGTTGTTTGACCCAGCGCCATCTTTTATCTTTTCTTTGCATTAAGCCTAATTAATCTGTTGCGATTGGAAGAACTGTATTACAGAGGCCATTCATTCATTCACTGCAATTCCATAGATTATTACTAAAGGGTGAGTTCAGGCGGTGCAATTGCGTCTGTGTCCAATATAACCTAACTTACATCGTTCACTTAGACTTCAAATTTTTAATTATACGTTTGATTAAAGTGTACTAATAGAAAGATATAAATTTATTGGCTTAATAACTTAAACGAATTTCGTTATAATTATAACAACAAAAACTTAGAGGGTGAGGCTTAATTTATAAAATGCTGCATTGATGTAAAATACTGTACATGTAACAGTAAATACAGTAGCTAACTACTGTAATTCATTTTAATAATATTGTTCCACTTATTATAATTAATTATGATCTTATTATTATTTAACCTCTCAACGGCAGCAATGGGCTTCATTAAAATTTAAACTAACTTCAACTTAATTTTAAACAAAATCAACAAGTAAACACGTGGACAATAAATGTTGAATTAGTTGAGAGGGCATAGCAACAACGAGTACTAATCGAGTAAAAGTAACATTACATTTGAAAAATGAAATAGAAAAGCAATAGATTTTTGTCTTTATGAGATTGTTTTGTAAGGGGGTCTTAATAATTGATTGATTTTTTGATGTGATTGAAAGAATTGTCTGTGGAGAATTGACTCGTCTGATTGGACAGCTGATAAGTGGGTGTGTCTTATTAAGTGGATTTAGTTGTATGATGGCAATCAGCTGATCGATTTGTTGAAAAGGTTAAAGGTTAGATAGTTACCACTAGTCTGCTGGCAGCTATAGCACTGGACGAAAATGGCCAAAAGACAAAAAACAAAGAGGGTTGAATTCCTGGCTGAAGTGGCCATTGATGGCGGCCATGACAGTGGCTGTTTACGCCATTGAAATTGCTGAGGCAGAAGCAGACGATTATTTTGCTGTTGTTTTTGTTGAGAAGAGCAAATAAACATTTGGATTAGCTACAAGAAAAAAAAATAAATACAAAAAAAATCTCATAAGAATCAGAAGAACAATGTTATTAAAGACAATTAATATAAGCTGATAATGAAACAAAATGGCCGCTACCAGCGCTAAAGTCACGATGGCCGTTCATAATTCTTTCATAAGCCGATGGTTGTCATGGAAACACATCCCTATATCATACTATCATCGTCTTAACACTTAAACATTCTTTATTTTTTTAAATTCAATGATGTTCATTTGTTAGCTACAGAATATTGTACAGTGTTGTCAGCTGACATTCTTTTTAAAGAATAGTTAAGACACCAAACTTTGACACTATGGTCGATGAGTCGTACTAACTGATGTCTTTATAACTAAGTTCAACTGCAGTGTATTTCGTATATTTTTACTGTTACTACTGGGAATTAGATAATAATACTGTCCATCGAGTACTTATAAAAGTTAATATCAGTAAATGTTTAGTTATTTTTCTGCAAATGGTATGTTCTTCTATAACTAAATATTATCAGTAAAACATCTGATATTTAGTTTAATCTTCTGAGATTTGTTTAAATATTTACTGAATTCATTTAAAGTAAATTGGTTGAATTCAATCATTTATAATCTGTTTTGAATGACGAGATTGGTGAAATCCAATGGCTCTTAACGCTTAATTTAATTGAAATGGTAAAGCTTTGTAAGCATTTGATGAGCCATTTTGAATTTTGATGTATTTCAGTTATGGTTTATTGATATGTAGATGAAGTAATCCTTTTCTATTGTATGGTTTTTGGTAGGATGAGTTGGGATGGGATGAATGTGGAGGAATTTTGAATAAAAATGCTTCTACTTTCTGTACTAATATAAGCAGTGTTTATGACAATAGAAGTAAATTCGATTAGCCATTTTGATTTGTAAATCTCATAAAATCAATTTAGCACTCGAATTAGTCCGTTGATGTAAACCGGAAGAGGAAATGTTTGTCTACTTGATCACGGCTGGAGCTGTTAATAGAGTAAGGATTGGGTGGGGGAGGATAAGAGGGGGAAAAGAGGGGTCAAATTTGTAGATGGCTGTGGTGATAAATGTGCAAGTGTTTGGATGTCAATTAGGCTAATTGCTATCCACACTTCATAATTAATTCCAACATAAAGCGCCATCTGAGCATACGTTATAAATGGCGTTTGGGAGGGAGAACAACCGCCTTTATACCACATAACTATATTACATCACTCAATTCTAAATACAACTAAAATAGGCATTGTAATGATAAAGTGATGTGAAGTGCTGTACGTCTGTGTGTCCAATGACGTCATGTAATCATAGTAAATTTTGGATAAAATAAATCATAGACTTAAGGCTTCAAATTATACATTTAACTATTAGATGTTCTGTATAATTTGAAGCCTTAAGTCTGAAAATTTATTAACTGAAAGTTAGCCATTTTAATCTCATGAAAACCTAATTTAGTTTTAAACAATCATATGATGAGCATTAGTAATTAGTATAAAAGTAGTATAAAAGTGCTCTGATTTAGTTACAAGATCATAAATTAGTGTCTAAAACATAAAATTTAATATTTTACTATAAACTTTCATTGTGCAAATCTTAATAGTTAAATATCTTGACGTCATAACTGTTTTCAGCCATTTTGAACGATGACTTACGGGAATCAAGACTCTTACAAAATTGTTTACCATTACATGACGTCACCTAATAATTTTGACATTGATTTTAATTGAAGATTTTGAAGCTTTAACTGTTCATGCGTACAACGGCCACACCCACCTCGTTATAATAATAATAAAATTATTTTTAGTCAGCCATTTTGATTATACTGATGAGACTCTCATTTGAATAAAAATTTGCTAATTAGCTGGCTAATAAAAGTTGTTAATTGAGCAAAATCAAAATAACCTTCAGGGAATTTATGAAACGAAACTGAACTTAATAGAATAACATAAAGGAGAGTCAAAGCATGGGGAGGAGGGGGCCAGGAGAGGGGGAAAGAGTTTCTTTTTTTATTTTTTAGCCTAATCGAATTACACTGATGTTTAATTTGCAATTGTGATTTTGAGTGTTAATCTTTACAGCCGCCTTATCGTTTTGTTTACAATTAATTTATTGTGACGTCATAGTCCATATTTCAATCAATTTTGTCCTCACGCCTCCTCTCTTTCTCTTTTTGTTTTATTATTTTTTTAATCTGAAGAAGCCATTTTACTAATTGAATCACTTATTTCAGAAACAACCTATCGTCAAAAAATCCAAAATTGAGATAATGACATATTCATATAGAGTTTTGCTCACTGCATAGTTTAGTGAAAAAAAAAGTTATGTTTTCCACTTGGTTTGGCTTTGGCGGCCGACCAAACAAATGGGTTTGTTGCAGAAACCACTCAAGTGCAGGTATATAGCGACTTTCTGCAGTAAAAATTGAGGAAAAGTTGTCATGCTACCATTGATAGATATAATGCTACTAACAGTGCGTTTATACAAATTACACAAGGTGCCTTAACTTTCCTAAACAACTTATCCTAATTAAAAAAATTTCAATTAATAAGAAAAATTAGATATTAAAAAGATGTCAAAACTACATTAGTGAATATGTTGAGTTTTATAACCTGATTACACAGTGGCCTGAATGTGCTGAAGATTCGGATGTATGGTATACGAAAATAGGGTCTTATTCTTTAATTTAGCCAGGTTTGGTTTGAAAGTTGTTGACGTTAAGTTGGTAAACAATGTTTAAACATTGTCTTATTTTATATAGAGTTACTTTCTGACAGTTCATTGCATGGCAGTGTGTACGTACTGTATGTGCCAACAACATTGGTTTGAAGATGTTTAATTTTATGCGTTTTGAATGTCGCAAAAAATAAAGAAAAACTTAGTATAATGTAAGAAATGTTGATTTTAGTCATTTAATAATAATTTTCATGTACCCATTTAAAAGTAAACAAAACTAAATACTCAGCAATTGCGATGATTTACTGCAGAAAGTCACTATGTTAAGATTTACTGCAGAAAGTCACTAAGTAAAAAAATTTCAACAATTTATTTAAAATTCCCGATGAACCTTTTTAGTTATTTAACTATACAGACATGATTGGCACATCATAACACACGTCCCCAATTTTTTTACAGCAAATATAACGGCAATTAAAGAAAATAAACAGTTTTTATCGATTATCTCAAAACTAGATTTTGTTGACTTGGTTGGTTTCTGAAATAAGCGATTCAATTAATGTTTCAATCTGCCACTACTGACACTCACGATTGACATCAAAACAGTCATTTTATTTGCTTATTTATTTTTTTTATCAATTAATTATGATAAGTACACAATGGGCGTGTCTAAACTTTCTCCCCTAAAAGTTATATTACATCGAAATCTAGAAATAACAAAAATACCCAGCGTAATATTTTTTTGAGCAATGAACCATCTAAAATACAACGCAAAAAGGAAAAAAAAACAGCTAAGAATATTTAAAATAAAATAATTTAAGCATTTATAATTAAGAACCAGCCACCATCTTATTTTTCAAACTTCCTGGTAAATTAATTTGTAGTTCAACTAAATTTTAAGAAGCTAAATGCATTTTAAATACTGTATGTTCATGAAGCAATTTATTTTGACGCTTGATTAGCCTAAGAAATCTAATTTGTCTGCAGCCATTTGTTTACCAAAGTTTAGTGTTTAGGACATTAAACAGTTTTATTATAGTTCCATTGATTTCAGTTTTGTTGTAGTTTTTGATGTTTAAAATGCTTCTGATATTAATTTTGTCATCTACGAAAAACTTGCATTAGCTTAGCTACATTTTTCTTATTTAATCAATTTTGTTTAAAAATTTTAACCGAAATTAATTAATTTTCATCAAATTTATTTCTTAAAACGACCGACTGTATGAAATAATGTTAAATTGATAACTGGCCATAGAAAATTCAGTGCATTATTTTAAATGGACCACAATGTTGAGGCCCAGTCAGTGGTTCTAAATTAAACCCTAAAGTTATGTTCTACCACACGTGCTTTATTTTCATTAAATAAATTTGGTAGAAATACAGAAGTTGTAAAAGCACGTGCATATTAAATAGTTGTTCTTTTATAAATTGAAATGAAATGTTATTATTTTTGATGTTGGAGTCCAACACATCTGCCTTTTACGTTGATATTAATTGAATTGAAGCGTAATGGCAGAGATAATAATGAAATGCTCGGTTTAAGTGCCAATTATATTCAAAGGAAATAAGTAAACACTGTATACGATTTCCTCTATTCATATATTACTATCATAACTCCACTCTATATTATCTATTTTATTCCTTTTATGCAAATATCATGGACCGATATATCAGTCAAATCTTTATTTTTAAGCAATTGGAACTTCAGCTTTAGTTTATGACAAAATCATTAAACAGGCCCTATAGCCTGCCATTGAGTCCTATAGTTGGGTTTAAAATCTAAATTTAGTCAAATTTATTTCTAAATAGTTAGTTGAATGTCTTAAATGACAAATTTAGCATATCAAAACATAATAAGATACAATATTATAAATGTTCAATTGTTTTTATAGAACAATATGGTGTCATGGAATTAGTCAAAATATTATAACTAGTAATTTTTTTACTTGGGTTATTTAATTTTAATTAGATTTTAAAGTGGGTAATGGATTTCATAACTAACACTATTTAAGTTGCTTATCTTAATAATTATCATGAAAACTTGCCTTTAAGGTTTATGTCAACTATTTAATGAAAATTCAGGCAATTGTCGTTTCAACGCTATGGTTTAATTAATTTTTTAACGTGAAAAATCATTCAAAATTTATAATTTCATAATTGCACAACATTGTAATGAAGATCACTAGCTGGTTTGTTAAAAATGTTGCTTATACTGTAAGTTAAACATATTAACTATTTAAACATTATTATTATTCAGCTAAAATATTAATTACAAAAAAATGAAAGCATTATTCGACCTAACTTAATTGAAATTTTTAAGCATTCAATTTGGCTAAATATTTGTCAAATTTAATAAAAATTTAGTGATTGTGTGACTTAAAAGTTAATAGAAAGTCGCCTGAAACGCAATTATTGTTTTTAGAAACTAATTTTTGGATTTATAAAAACCAAATACTGTAGGTTTAGTTGCATTTTAACATTATCGAATTTGTATCATAAAATCTCAAATTTAGACATTTGAGGACAAAACTTAGCTACTAAAAATTTATAAAAAATCATAAAAAGAAATTTAAGTAATAAAAATGCTGTAGATAACTAAGTATAAAAAACAGACTTAGTTATAAATAGTAATACATGTGCAATGTCTACAAAATAAAAAAATAGACAATTACCTTTTTTTTTGTTTTTTGTTAAATAAGAAATGACCAATGTCCAGTTGAGCAGAGCAGTTTGGTAGCAGCAGATGACAATTGACTCTATTGTTGTTGTTGTTGAATGGAAAATGAATATTTAGGAAATACATTTTCACATGTGATATTTATTTATATTTGGCACACACACATACCCCGACACCTGGTGGAGATGGCGTTAGAGCTCTTTCTCTCATTGGTCCTTTCGTCAATTCCACCCCCACACTCACGTCGTTCTCCAATCATCACACCTTTTTTATTTATTTATTTTGTTATTTATTCCGATTGAAATTGTTTTTAGTAGCCCACATGTTTTATCATCTTATCCTAATGTCCTTTTCTATGTTTATGGACTTAAACAAATGGACCTTACCTCATATGCCTAACCAGATGGAAATAATAGGGCAAAAATCAATACCAATACAGTATCTTATATTTTCCATGCTGTCTTCTTAATATAGACAGCATTAATAATTATATCATGTATTACATCGATATAAACATTTTTATGTTACTTTTTAGGCACTTTTGTCACATAAATTTACACATTTTGATCAAACTTATGAAATCTAGTCACGATGGACCAAATAGCAAATTTAACGCACAGTTTCATAAAAACTACTTGAATGATCAGAATTAATGACTACAATTAAAAACTGTGTCGAAATGGTTTTGTTAATATTCGAAACCAGACTAATATGAATGTTATGTGTCTGAGAAATAAACAAGTCATAAATATGCTAATTGCAATTTCCAAAACAAATTTAGCAGTTAATATTCCTTGATTGGCCAAGATATAAATTTGTCTTCTAAGATTATTTACACAAGTTTTACAGCATGATCTTTTAAAAAATAAATTTTAATATTTTGACTAAAACCAATTTTTAATGGACAAAATAATTTCGTCAGTGAAAATGTAATGTAGTGTTTTGCATTGCAGTATAAATACAACTGATACTAAGTTACCAACCTTTACTTACATATTTACCGTAATTTTAATTAGTATACTAATAATTCTGGTTCTGAAATTGTTTAAAATTCTTGCACAGTGAATTTATTATTTTTAAAAGTTTATAAAAATTATTCTTTGACAAAAACAACATAATAAACGATTTAGTACTTTCATAATCGCTTAATTGGAAACTTTTATTTAAAAATAATAATGTTATTAATAATTTACTTTTTTTTTTTTTTATAAATGTATGTAATTACAGGAAAAGTTGCATGAATAATGTTTATAAGTGGAATGTGTGTGAAGAGTGTTGATAACTAATGACGTCATTTATAGTATAATGATGCAATATTCTACAAACCGTTTTTTTTTTTTTTTTAAAATTTTTTTTTTCTCATTTTTCTTAGAAGTTATTATTGGTTTTGCTGATATGTAAATGGACCAATAGGAGATTTATACTGAACACGTGTAGGTTTTTCTGGCTCTGGGGTATGTTTATAAATCCAATAACATCATTCTGACTGTGGTTTACTACCATCTAGTGAGCGTTAGAGAAGCTGGCGATGGTAGATCATAGATGATAAAATAATGTTAATGATTGTGATAGAAGATGATTCCAACATCATTCTGGCTGCTCATACTTGATTGCCATCTAGCGAGCGTTTAAATAAGCTGCTACTTTGTTGATGTTTGAAGTTTCTATGACAACCAATGGCGGATTTTCAGCGCTGTGAAAACTTAAAGGTGATTAATAATTATTTTAGATTATACGATATTTAATTGAACTGGACAAGTTGTCATTCAGTAATTAAAGTTTACGATTAGTTGATTAAATAAAATAATGTCATCCGACGGTAATCTATTTACATCTGCTAAAAGATCGAATGATGAAACTGTAACGGTGAGTACACTGTATAGCCATCAACCTTAAACGCAGTTAATGAGTAGTTTAAGTAAAGGATCAATTAGATTTTGATACTATTTTCTTAAATTATTTATTTGTAAAGAAAAATGTGGTGGATGATGTGACCGAAATTGAAAAAGTAGAGGAAGAAGATGAAGAAGAAAATGGCGGCAATGAGAAGATGAATTCGAATGTTTTTCAATCGAATGTTTCTTCTAGTGAAATGGCTGAGGTAATGAACAAGACGCGAATGATGAACAAACTGCTGCAAGAGATGCAGGTGAGCTAAAATTTACAATTGATTATTTATTTAATTAAACTTATTCTTTAACTGTAGCGGAGCGAGTTGAAAACGGTCGGGATGCAGAAACAAATTAACTTGTTGACAGAAAAGTTGAAGGAGTCAACGGAACTGATTGAGAAAACTAACGAAGAATACTCTCGTCTCAAAGTATAACTTGAAATTGCATATCTGTTTATACATTGACATGTATACTATTACTGTATTTAGTTGCGTTTAATCGAAGCCGAGAGTCTTAAGGCGGAGAATGAGCGTCTTGAACTGCGTCTGAGCGAATTAGTGGAACAAAATGAGCTTAGAATAAAGAAAGACGATGAAATCATTGCTGCTGTCAATCACAGGGTCGAGCAGTGGAAGGTTTATTAAAAGATTAAAAATTTATTAGCTTTACTTTAGCTAATATTGTTGATTTTTGTCAGGCTGTATTTTTATCAAAGGAAGCGACAATCATGCAGCAGCAGAATGAGTTAGAAAAACTGAAGGAGTCCATTGCCGTAAATAGCTCTGTTCACAGCACTAACACGATCGCTCTGCTCAGCAAAGTAAGTTTCAACTGGAAGTTAACAACTGTCAGCAACCATTTTTTGTCTTTTTATTTTATGAGAAAAAGTTTCATAATTTCACTAAAAGTTTTGCGAAAAATCATCACTAACTTTTTTTGATGTTTACGCTGTACTCTAATTTCACTTTAAAGTAGAATTTAAAACCTTTATAAAGTATATATGATGGATTCTGAATAATTTGTTTGTTTAGGCTTTAAAAGAAAAAGAGAAGGAAGTGTCTGAGCTTAGTGCTGAATTGAAATCGGCGACGTTAGAGTTGGAAGCGGCCACTAATACGATCGAGAAGCTAAAAGAAGCAACTGTGAAAGAAGACGATTACTATAAAAAGCAGTTGCTAGTCGCTCGTCGCAAACTGACAGCCGCCGATAGCGCCGAAGAGGTTCTTAAACAACGTTTAAATGAAGTGGAAATCTCGGCTGCAAAAAAAGAAAAGGAATTAGCGGAGGCTTTAGCTCAGGTCAAAGCATACGAAATGAGTGAGTTTGGTTTGGCAGATGCTGTTCAAGAAATTAAGCGTCTTAAACAAAATCTCAACATTAGAGACAGGTGATTAATAAATAGAATTCTTAATAAAGAAAAGCAATAATTGGTTGCTATTTTAAAGACAAATTGAAGAACTGACGTTGACAGCTGATCAGATGGAGATGGCACTGGTCAGTTTAAAAGATGACAACGATCAACTTCGGGTTAAACTGGGTTTAAACGTCGATAATCAGCAGTTTAATGATCTTGTCAAACAATTTAATCAGTCACACACCCCTACGAAATCATCACTCGCAAATGTTATTAAAAAACGGTAAGTTGTTAAAATACGGCAATGAACCAGTACGTTACTGTTGCTTTGACGATGACGATGTGGTGAATTGTTGCAGTGTGATCGAGAGCGAGTTAGAAAACGATGCAGTGACCGAGCCTAATGTGTTCCTTAATGAAATTTCTCAGCAGGTCGGCTATTGATTTTCTATTATATTTAAATAATAATCTGATTGTTTTTAAAATAATATTTTAGGTGCGCTTGCTTCACAGTGAGCTGAAAGAGCTAAAAAAATCAGCCAGCATAGTAAGTTCAACTAGTGAAATCACTGATAAATCATTGAAACCGGATGATGGTCAAATTAATCAGTTACAAAATCAACTCAAAGAAGCTGCAAACACTGTATAATATTAATTAATTGTGAATTATAGCTTATTTGACGCTATATTTGTAATTGAATTAAGGTTGAGCAGTTATCAAAGAAACCACTGTTGTTGGTTGAAAGTACAACTCAGACTGAGATAACGGGTATAAGTGATACAGTCAGCTGTGTGGAACAATTAAATTCGTTAATTTTAAGCTACTATAAAGTACACACATTGTGCAATTTTATGCAAACCTGTATTGCAACTATTTTGGTTTAAATATAGAAATTGGAGGAAGACTACTTCATTAATATGAACCATTTGCATGAATATGAGCTGAAGAAGGTCAGTGAAGATGAGGTTGACACTGCTGAAGCGTTGATGAATCAATATAAAGTAATTTTAGTAATTTTATTTTGCTTAGAACATTTTAGATAAGTTATTTATTTTTAGAAAATGTGCGAAGTTATGAAAGAAGATAAAAGTGATATAATTAAATTGGAACTGGCTGAATTGAACCGAAAATACACGTTGAAGAAAGTCAATGAGCGGAAGTTGAAAAGAAAGTGTTTGCATTTGATAGAAAACGATGTCATACTAAGGAAGAGATTATTAAAAGTTGAAAATGAGATGTCAAGGATTTCCAATGATAAGTTGAACAGAATTCGTTATTTGGAGCAGTTCAAGGTAGAATTCTTTCTCCGATCGTTCATTAACAAAATAATAATAACTAATGATATTTAAAATACAGCAAATGACATCATACAAGCTGGAGAGCATGCGTCGCTATATGGAGGAAGAACTAGTCAATAAATCTCAGTTTACATTCCAAGAAAACATAATAAATCAACTGACTGAGCAGAGAAATCAGTTGGCTCAGTTGGTGAAGCAATCTCTTAAACTGGTATATCAATTTCATAGTTATTTTGATATGAAATAACATTATAAATTTATAAATAGACGAATGAGGATGGTTTTAAGTTGCTTCAAACTGACGGGCGAGTTTCTACTTCATTTGATGATCACAGTGAAACCGAGTTGCGTGCGGAATTGGAAGAGTACAAATCTGAAAAAGTGTTATTGCTGAATGAATTGAGCCAGTTAAAACAAACAAATGACATTGCTGAAAACCAACTTAACTCTATGAAACTATTTAATCTATCTAAAAGTTTGGAAGTAGAAAATCTAAGGAGGCAGCTTAACAAGGAAAATGAAGCGGATGACAGTCAGCTCACTAGTTAGATCACAAAAAAACATATTGACTGTATTCACTTAATTTCATTAATTAATTGATATTCATATTTTTAGGAAAATTATACATGGAGATATTGAGTTTGCAGTTGAGCGAGATGAATTTGCAATCAAAGTTAGAATCGTGTCAAAAACAGGCCAACAAAATTGAGACTTTCAGCTTTCGATTGGAGCAAATGTGAGTTAATTTATAACCTAATTATTTTATTGAAATATTTTATGCTATTATTTTTGCTTATTTTTATTTTGTTGTAGTTGTGACGAGAAGGATCAGCAGTTGTACCGTTGTTCATTGGCAGCATATAATAAGATTAATCGGTTAAAATCAATTGTTAAGCAACTACTACTAGAAAGAACTGAACGAAAGGGAGCCATGGTAGTGGCTGAGCTTCAGCAGAGAACAGAACAAGCGATTTTAAACGAAAACATGGAACAGATGAACGAGCAGAAAAAGGAACTAAAGCTAAAGCGGCTTGAATTACAAACTAAAATGAACAGCTTAGATTTTGAGTTGAAGACTTTGAAAAATAAGAATGATGTCTCTGTTTTTTTAAGTCAAAGTAACAAGCTCACTGATCTTAGGTTAACAAATACTGTTAAAACTTAGTTGAACGACTACTAAGAAGTGTTGTTATGTTTTAGGATTCAAAATGAAAAGCAGCTATCAGAATTGCATAGATTAACTGAAGAACTAGAGCAAGGCAAACTACTCAGAAAGCAAATGGAAGGCAAAATTTCTGATTTACAAGAGGAATTGGATAACCTTAAGTCTAGTCAATGGCAGAATGAGATTGAAATAGATAAACAAGCATATTATATGCCACATGAAAATCAATTCCAATTAATAATTAGTGAAAAGGCGATTAAAAATGAGGAAAAACAACCTAAAATCAACTTCAAACAATATTCTGTGGAATTGAAAGACAAGCAAGAAGAAATCAAACATCTTTTAAAGGTAACAAAAATATATTTCTCCCGCTTATTTTTTTACAATTAAAGTACCCAGAACATTTTTACTAATGGCTTTTATTCTACCCTGTTTTTGTCGTGTTTTATAGAGTGAAAAGAAAGCTTTGAAACACATCGAAGAACTTGAAATTGTTTTGAGCGCTCGAGATCAAGTAATTTCGTCGCTAACTACAAAACAAAAAGTTGGAATAAGTGAATCTGTTAATAAAGTGGAGGCTAAACTTGAAACGGACTTAAGCGAATGTGTAGTTGAGACTTTGATGGCCAGGCTGAAGCAAAAGGAGGAAACTCTTAGTAATTACAAGCAGTTACTTGAAAATGTTCAACAGGAACTGTTGAAAATGGCTGAACAAGACAAGAAAGTACCATTAAAGTTCAGTGACCAACTGGAGACGATCAACACAGTTGAGAAAATCGATGTAGTTCAGGAAAAGAAACCAAGTGAACAAGTGAGTCGAACTTGAAATGAAAATCATTTAGCTTTATTAATTTAATAATATTGTAGCTAAGCCGGTTAAATGAACTGGAGGAAATAACGACTCAGCAGGACAATGCAATTGTCATTTTAGCTGAGAAGCTAAAAACGTCGTCGAAGGAAATTCAAAAGCTGCGAATTGAACTGGAAAACTCATCCGAGACTCATGAACAGGAAAAGAAAAGGTCTAGTATCATATATTTTTTTTCGTTTTTTATGAGAGAAGCTGCAAAAAATAAAATTTTTGCTCGCAAAAATTTCAGCTTTTGTAGTAGCATTAGTATTATTATTTTTGTAAATATTTTGATTTTTAATATATTTTTAACTGGTCAGGTTGCTCAGTGAATTGGAATCTGAACTGAAGGATCTAAAATGTCAGTTAGAGCAGTCAAAAATAACGGAGGATAAGTTAAGAACCGAATTAAACGAGAAACAACTCAGGTATCGAAATTCTAGTTCGACCCCAAATTCCAACAGAACTGCAACTGATCAATTAAGACTGAAGGACCGAGAAATTCAAGTAATTTTCTAGTTTTCTTATTATCATTTAATTTGTTTAATTTTTATAGTGATTTTTGTATTTTACAGTCGTTGAGTCGAACAATTGTAAGCTTGAACGAAAAGATGAAGAACTTGGTGGTCGTGACACAGTCAACTCAGGGCAGTTGCCATCAATGTTCATCTTTTCAGGTATTTTGATATTAAATGTTAGCTAATTTAATTTTCTAACCGTGCTGATATAAAACAGAAGGAAATTGAAAGTCTTAAAAAGAAATTAAAAGCTCAAGAAGTATTAAATGATCAAATAAAAAAGTTGGAAACTAATTTAGGTAAATTTCTCAAACAAATTATATATTTTAATTGTCCCCTTAACATTTTTGCAAATGACAATTAATGCAATTTGTAGAGAGACAAATGATGG
Source organism: Helicorthomorpha holstii (assembly GCA_013389785.1). NCBI lineage: Eukaryota > Metazoa > Arthropoda > Diplopoda > Polydesmida > Paradoxosomatidae > Helicorthomorpha > Helicorthomorpha holstii. The sequence goes on along the minus strand of JAAFCF010006596.1, from coordinate 30,013,202 downwards.
TATACAGTCAACTTAAGAAGGAAAACGCTAGATTGCAACAGCTGCTTGAAAAACAAGAGTCGAAGCTTAAATCTGCTGATCCAAGTGGAAAAGCTGAGTTGAATAAGTTGAAATTGGAGCTGAAAGAAGAGCAGAGACTATGCAATCAGTTAAAAATGCAGTTGATTAAGGATAAAAAAGAAAAATGCTGTGACGAAGAGAACATGAAGACCAAATCTGAACTGAACGTCAAAATAAAGCTGTTGATGGATGAAATTGATGGACTAATGACCAAAGTGAAGGAAGCGTGTTTCAATAGACAGGTACTGCATTGGTACTTTGTTTAATTGTATGCATATGTGGTTGTTAGAAATAAAATTTATATTTACAGGAAGCAGCTGCTTTAAACGCAGTAGATGATTTTGAAACAATTTTAAGCAGAGAAGCTGAGCTCAGATGTGAAATTGATAACTTACAACAGGAAAATTATCAGCTGAAGTCTAAATTGCAGGTACTTTAGGTTACAATATTAAAATGTTCAGGGCATCAAGCTAAGTTCTGCCTAACCAATTCAGAAAATCTTGACAGCAACTTAAAAAATATACTTAGATGATTAAGTTTTTATAATTTTGTAGCATGATAAAGGTTTTGAGTCGGCAATTGCTGGTCAAATGGAAAACGTTAAATGGCTGAAGGAGAAACTATCCGTCGGGGTGCTCAGTGACAGTGTGGCTGCCAAAATGGTTGAACATAACGAGAAATTATTACAAAATTATAACCGAGAAAAGAAATCGAATGAAAGACTAAAAATTCAGCTGCATTTGGCTGAGGTGGAAAATCAACGGTTAACACAGCTACTTAGCAAGCATAAAATATCAAACTCAGCATTAACATAAATTAAATTCTCCCTCACATTGTTTATTTTTGTTACCATGGAGACCATCAACAATATAGTAATTTTATACGGAATGCATACACACAAAATGGACTAACAACAATATGTTACTTGTAAATTAACAAGTGATTGTAATTAATTCGTTTATTTTAATGAATTTTATTTTATTTTTAAGGCACAAGAAGTTGTAAAGAAAGCACACACATAAAGCTTATAAAACAGTTATGGTGAGTTTGTTTTTTTTTTAGTTTTTTTTTGAAATTGAAAGTTAATTGTATTTCAATTGGCAGCCATCGTGTTTGTATCAGTTGCTGTTATATTTTGATGCTTTTTACTTCACTGCATTTGTCATCGCCCAGTGTTTACTATATGTTTATAAGTGTAAGTTGTCATTTAAAATTTTGAAGTAATTATTAATTATTTTTAGCTATCTTAGTTGGTTGAAAATAGCGCATTTTTATCGATTCTAAATGACAAAGTAACTTTAATATTGTGATTTATTCTTTGGTTTTAGATGTAAATCTGCCATATGCACCTGGGAGTTTGGAGTCCGAGTTAATTTTGCTGATCTTTTTATGCATCGTGGAAGCAGTTAGGAATTTTTTTGGTAAATCTAAATAGCAATTTTAATAATTTAATTGATTAAGATAACTAATTAATTAGGTCAAAAAGGAAATTTAACTGAGCGTCCAATTGGTTTAATTTTATCGCTGTTTTTAACCATTCCATCCTTAGTTGCTCTTTTGTACTTTCTACTATGGCAATCCTATGTTTTGTACTTGGAAATCATTACCATAACAATTCAACTCGTATTTTATACTCTACAAACGCTCATGGCTTTTATACTAACAATTTCAATAACTAAAAACAGTTGAAACAAATCATTATTTAGCGTTTGATTTACGCTTACTAAATTTATAGTTAGCAACGCCGTTTGCCGAAGTGTTTTGTAACATGGTTCTTTAAGTAAGACTGAAATCGACAATCTCACTTGTTCTTCTTTGATCTTGCGATATCTATTAAACCATGAAATAAGTGGCATTAAGGAAGACATGAAATGATAGGAATCTTCAGAATTAGAGCTTACAATTAAATTAACTTTATTGACTTGTACTTATTAAGTTGTTAAGTCATTTTCAACACCGTATTTTATTTTTTAACATAAAACTGTAGGATTTTATACTAAATTTGTGATTTAATATTTGAAATCAAAACTTATATTTTCATTATTTGAGAACTTTGGTCTTGAAGAATAACCTATCCTAAATCTCTAAAAATCCTGATTTTTGGCAGTTTTGAAGGGCAGTTGTGATGTTTAATGATAATGTTAGTCACCGACAACTTTATCAACATTTTAAGCGTATTAATTTCCTTGTAAAAAGTACAGTATATAATTTCCAAAGAAAACTTGCACGAGAACAGGAAAGTTTCCAATAAAAACGATTCCCTGTACAGAAATCAGTGGTTCCCTGTATTATTTAGCGCAATGTAAAGAGTCGCCACCAAGTGGTGAAAGAAGGCATGAGTTAACATAAAATTTAGTACATCAAACGTTCAATGTTCAAGACTTCATGTTGGTTGTCTTCCTTTGGATTTAAATCGTATGTAGTTCCCCGGTTTATTGTGGTAGACGTTGACGTGTTTGATCGACGTCATGAATTTAACTGCACTAAGTTAATTTATTTAATATAATATTTAACAAGCTCAACTCATACACACTAACGTAACAACGGGTGGCGTGTGACGGTGTGAGATATTTTATTTTACACACTACGTGCGGCCATCACCCTTTTTAGCCGTAAAACATCATTCGAATACGGTAAGAAAATTTTTCTTTTCGAATGTCAGCTTAACTGAATGTCTATCAGCCCCAAATAAGCAGAAATCTACATTTTAATATCACTCCATATGTATAAATAGACAATCGATGAAATGAGTTTTATTAAATAGCAATGTGTATTTCATGTTTATGTGGCTTAGATAGTGTAATAATTATTATTGGAAGCGCAACCGAACGTTGCTAGCCATCATTTTTGTTTGAGTGAGCAGGTGTTGTTCTTTTTTCAAATAGATTTAAATCCATCTAAATCAGTAACAATATATCAAATATGAAATCATAAAACTATTACTTCGTGTATTACTTTTGACACCTGTTTAACTTGTAAGTTATTGCAGTTACTGTAATATTGTTGATTCCTGGTATTGTATGTGGCTGACAACGCTGCATATTTTTTATTGCGTTCAGTGCTAACGTTAACGTCGCTATGTTTAAAACGTTCGAAATTTAAAATGATACATTTAATAAGAGAATATTTTGCAATGTATATCTCAAATAAAAGCCGATACTAATTTACTTGTTAGTAATTAACATGACATTAAAAAATGGTTTTATTTCATCCAAGCGGATAATTTATCCCCTAATTAATCTGATATGATAATTTAAATTGAAGAAGATAAAATACATTTTAATGTGTCCAGTGTCATTTGGTGTGATTATTTTTGCTTGGGTGTCCTATTTTACACTTCTTTTGTGATTCCATCACATACTACTGCATACTGAATAAACTAAATTTAATACGAAGTTTAGTTTATCTTCTTTGTTGTTATGTAGATAAGATAGCAACGGCATGTTTGCTTTTCCTTATATAAATTTACTAACACTTCAAATCTGCTGATTATAATAATTATTCATGTTTATTTTGACGTTGTTTGGTTAATTTTTGGACTTAACAGTTATTTTCGTAAGGATTTAATGTGAATTATTGCTGGAAATGCCCTATTATTCTAAATGAGAAACTCCCAGATTTAAATAACAAACACGATCAAAATAAACTTTAATTTTGTCATTGGGAATTAAAATTGATATCTTGAGGAATAGAAGTTCTTCTATTGTTATAAATCAAGCTAAATTACTAACCTAATTAAGCTACTAATTTCAAGATATTAAGTCAAGTTATTGATGATGAATCAAATTTAGTCATTAGAAGTACAGTTTAGTGATTTTAAGCAACCAGGGAACTCAAAAGGGAGTTATTAGGAACTAAATCAGTTGTATTTTGATATCAATTCGGTAAAGTTCAATAACAATCACACTTTGTTACCGAATTATTGACAATTATTTTGTTACCGAATTATTGACA